>VHZZ01012368.1:36077-49354 GCA_009801015.1 Silene noctiflora | reverse complement strand
TTAACAAGAAAGGTACCTGTGATCACGTGAGCATCATCCTCGGCTGCCTTCTTGTCCATCATGAACAACTTGCCGCTGGTCTTCTGTTCACCTCCATGGACGGTACTAGCAGAAGCAGAAGGCTTTGTGGCCGACCCCTGGTTGTTATTACTAGCCGATCTCTGATAAGAATTACCGCCAGTGCGGTTAGCTCCTCCGTTGTTGTTGCCCCGACCTCCTTGACTCCTCTATGACCCAGCCAGTCTGCTGCTAGCATAACTCTGCGATGGTCTATGAGAGAAACGCCCCTGCGATGGTCCCTGAAAGCCCTTCACCACAACACTGGTGCACTMATGTCTCTTGTGGCCCATGCCGCCACAGTTGAAACAAGAGATACCCCAGTTAACTCCTCCGCTACCACGTCCACGCCCATACGACGCTCCGCTGCCGAACCCCGCTCCCGATGAGTAAGCTCTCGCCTGATTATGGTTACCCCGCTTGTAACCAGACTGACCACCCTCACTCTCAGCTTTCCTTTTCTCAGATCCCCTCTCCGTATTATCCTTAGGCAGCTCAACCAACCTCTCAGCTCTCCCCATCCGCTCATAGACCTCCTTGACATCCGAGAGGACCCCAACCGGCAGCTTCTCTATTATCTTATAAGTAAGCCCCTTYTCAAACCTCAGTGCTAAATTCTCCTCACTCAGCCCCATATCCTCAGCAKACCTCGACTTCTCATTAAACAGATGGTAGTACTGRGCTACCGACATATCTGGAGTCATTTTGAAGTCATCAAACTCCTCCCTCAACTTGCTACGCACATGCTCCGGTACAATCTCCCTACGCATAGCCTTCCTAAACTCTCCCCAGGGTATAACGGACTCCCCTTGCTTCAGATAAGAATCCAAAGCACTCTCCCTCACCTTATCCCATCATTCACCCGCAGCTCCCCTCAAGTAGAACACAGCCTGCTCCACTTGGAAATCCTCCGGACAATGCACCACCTTCAAAATATTCTCCATCTCCCTAAGCCAATTATCCAGCAGAATCGGCTCCCYATTGCCCACGTACTCTTTTGGATTGAAGCGAGCTATAGTAGTGCTCATTTTCGCAAAGTCCACCCCAGCCTCCTTAACCTTAGTAAACTTCTTCAACGCCTCGGTGAGCGTATCCTGATGCTCAAGCATCTTAGCTACCTCATCCACACTCATTAGCTCAGTTCTTGCATACACAACAGTCCTCTTTGGTAGCATCTTTAACTATACGGAAGAAAAGGTAACCATAAACACGCATCCCATAACACAAAAGCATAGACGACCTGCACAGAACACACTCGATCGAGTAGCCATATCCACTTGATTGAGTAAAGGCCACTCGATAGAGCTACCTACTTACTCGGTCGAGTGCCTCAACTCCAGAATCTGACAGAATCTCTTAAAAACTGACTCGATCGAGCCCTCAGACTCACTCGATCGAGTAACCCTCACTCGATCGAGTGCCTCACTAACTCGATCGAGTGCCCAAAAATAGTATTATGCCCAACATCATCACATAACCCACTCGATCGAGCTTAGCCCACTCGATCGAGTCCTATCTACTCGATCGAGTTTCACCCACTCGACCGAGTCATGCTGACTCGTAAACTACCCGCATGCTCCAACCAAACTACTTTTCGCAACACTAAACATAAACGCATATATATATACAACAACTACTCAATATTCTTCGCCACATATTATAAACCACATAACCAAACACAACATAATTCATTTACAACACACAACATCATATACACACACATTCCATTCTCCATTCCTCCACAACATACATCCCATATACTTCCAACATTATACACAACATAGCATACAATATAGTATAAAACATACATACAACATCACTAACTAGCACATAGCGATCCCATGACACCCCATTGTGACCGGTTCGAAGCGGTAGGGCGAGTTCGCGACTTTAGGACATCTCCCAAGCCTTTGCATGAGCTCCTACAACTTCTACCCCGGGTTCATTTTATTTGACTCCCTATATTCATTGTGTTCATTAGTTTTAGGTTCTAAAATCGTCGCTCTGATACCACTTTGTAACACCCCCATACACCAAGGTGCCTTACCAAGGCCACCTTAGGCACAGGAATGCCACCATCTCGGTTTCCCGAGGCAATGTATATCAAATAGACAATAGCGAAACGTACTTTAAATGAAGAATTTAAACCATTTACAAGGCGAACCAAAACTGTCTCAACCATAAAGATACAAAGGTCTCAAAGGTCTAAAACTAGCTATAAAACTAGACACAGCGGAAGACTTCTAAACTCGTGGTGATCACACAGCTATCCCATGCGCATATGTATCAAACCTGCTCAACAACTGCTCACCATCCCCGAATGGATCACCAAAGTTTTCAAAACATAAAACGGGATCAGTTACTGACAATACAAACTAAATATAGGAAAGCAACACAAGCCACAACAACTCCACCATCACTCCATATCACTGACTACACACCCGAGGTGTGTAGCCCTGTTAGTGGGGGACCGCAGCCATTCCCATCTAAGCCTCGCTCATCTTATCCGAACGAAAACCCATGTCATTAATGTGCACATCCTCTCCTGTGGCGGGTTCCACAGAGGGCGAATCAAGGGCGTGAAGTCACTCCCGCAAGTGACCCCACTCAGCCGAGGACGCACCTCGCAACATAGACAATACATGAATCCACCATACAACATCATCCAACCAAACATCCATAACATATTAACAAACATAATTAACCATAAACATGAAGTCAGTAACCGAGTAGGGAAACCCTACCTGAATAACAATCACCACGTATCAATCAATGCTCAGAAATGCTCCTCTACGAATTCACCTCCTATACAAACATATAATCACACAATCACAAACACTACCACAAAACCCCCAATTATCCCAAAACCCCCAATTAGGGTTTCACCAAAATAGACTAAACAACATAAAAACGGTACACAAGACTTACCACGAGACAACGATAGCAACGGCTTAAAGAACTCTGAGAACCGACAACCCTAGCCTTTGGATTTGCTAACAACGCGAGGAAGACACACTTACGTCCTCTCTTGCTTTTGAAAGGTTTTTTAGAAAAAGATGAATTATGACAATGAAAGAAACTGTCGACCATATTACCATATACATCTCGCGTTATTAACAAAGGCTGATTAAAAACCCGTAAGACAGACTTACTCGATCGAGTAAGTGACTTACTCGATCGAGTGACCCTTACTCGATCGAGTACCCAACAACCAGACTCTGATTGTAAAACGCACTTACTTACTCGATAGAGTAGCTACAAACACAGAAAACTGTAGTATTACAGGCACGACCACTGGCGGCCGGTCAACCGACTAGGACCACCTGTACTCGATTTTTAAGCCCATTTTATAATTTAACCCATTTTTGTAACAAACTTTAAATACCCCCCTCCCTAATTCATTTGACACACTACACTTGATTCAAAAACCCTAGTTTAAGCATTCAATATTTACTTAATCAAACTCTAATCTTTCCTTAATTAATTGTTAATTAGTCTACAAATTAGCCTAGATCTAGTATTAGTTCAATATTTTGCATTTGGATATTGGGTTATAATTGAAGAAATTGAAGAATCTCTTTGATAATCAATCCAAAGTTTGAAGCTTTACATTTGTTTGGTATAATTCTCTTCTCTTTTTAGTTCAATANGAAGCTTTACATTTGTTTGGTATAATTCTCTTCTCTTTTTAGTTCAATAATCATTTGTTTACATTTTACTTTCCTTCTCATTTGTTGCTTTAAATCACTACCATGTTTATTGTTCAAATTGTGTTGTTTTCATCAATTGTTTACATTTGTTCAAGTACCATGAGTGAGTAGTCACCCTCTAGGGTTTAGGGGGAACCTAGGTGGGGTGCCAAGTATATAGGTTGTTAATGTTTGGTTTATGGGTGAAATATTTAGCCTTTGTAAGCATGCATAGAAGGTGTTTGTTGAAATGTGTGCATGAAAGTCCATGCTTTTCTTTAATTTATGCTTAGTGTCTTTATAGATGAAAGTTTATATTGATGCTTGATAGTGTGTTTATAATGAGCTCGGATGCTTTGTGACGCTTTTGTGTCCATGTTTAGGACAGACCAAGAGATTAACTCCTTATTCCTAGGCTAGATAATCACCCTTGACCAATTGATACCCATACTTAGCTTACCTTTGCTTAGGGGAACCCAAAGACCCGAACTTTCTTATCAGTTGTTTACATCTTAACCATTGTCAACCTTGTTTCTCTCTTGCTTTGTTTAATACCTAGTTAATTGAATACTTCTCCTTTTCTTTGCTTGACTAGACTTAGACTTGAACAAACTAAGTGTAAACCCACATCATCCTCGTGGTTCAACCCCGATTTATTACTTAAATTGGGTTGTTTACAAATTGTTTTTGAGCTGGGAAATGACGACAAATCCGGGCATAAAAAATGGCGCCTTTGCTGGGGATGGCGTTAGGTTATACCTAGTTTATTTGAGTCTTTACCTTTTGTCTTTACTTGTTGTTTTCTTAGTTGAGTAGTTGATTGCTTCTTGTAGAGTGAGTGTGGTTATTGCTAATGCCTAGTGCCTAAAAAACACTAGGAGCCTCATAGTATGTCAAGTGTATGCCTAGAGGAAACGGAAGCTCCTTGCTTAGTGATCCCGAACCGGAGAGGCTCTTTAGAGATTTGAGAACAAGGACCCTTGCAATAATCTCGGTTACCTCTCACACAACCACAAACCAAGCAACCATAATCGCCCAATTGCACCCAGAAACCAATATTCAAGAGCAAACAACCACCACCATTGATCCATTAGTTGAAAACTCTTTCCACAACTTAAGAATCCCAAACACACCACCTCCACCACAAAAAATCGCGGCTCTAAGAGAGCACAACTGCCCTAACCATGACAATACCTCGACTCCCATCAATTTTGGAACCTTAGCTCCAAATAATTTTGAGATACATCCGGCCCAAGTGGGGTTGATTGAGAAAGATAGTTTAGGTGGGAACCTTGACGAAGATGCCCATGCTAACCTTCACAAGTTCTAGAGTAAAGTGGCGATGATGAAGCGCAACGGAGTCCCCAAGGAAACCTTGAGGTTAATGTTGTTCCCATTTTCTCTAAGGGACAAAGCGGACCGTTGGCTAAATGTTCACCAAGACAAAGCACCCAGTACGACTTGGCCAAAGCCTTCCTTGCCAAGTACTACCCTTCCTCCAAGACCGCCATGCTTCGAAGTGGGATTACTATATTCCATCAAGAATATAGGGAGTCTTTGGGAAAGGCGTGGAATAGATTTCAAGACTTATTAGCTCATTGCCCGCATCACGGTATCCCGGCTTGGTACATCACCCAAACTTTATTCCAAACTCTTCTACCACGGACGAAAGAAATGGTGAATGCTTACGTCGGAGGGGTATTTGATCACTTGGGAGATACGGAGGGGTCCGAGCTTATCAAGAAGACGGTTGATTCGGAATCTAATTATGGTTCAAGGGGCAACATGTTAATGAGAAGTAGCCGTTATCCACAAGAGAACTCCTCTAGTTCAAAAGCCAAGACTAATTCCAAGATTAACCTTTTGACAAAGAAACTCGAATAAATGCAAAGAAACCCATGGAGGAGGTTTCTAGAGGGCCATCATGTGACTTGTGTGGAGGAAATGGCCACACCTTTGATGTATGTGCTAACAACTCATACAACATGGGTGGTGAAGAGAACATCCAAGATGTGAATGCCTTTCAAAGCAAAAATAACAACAATATGAGGCCTTCAAGGCCACCCTTCAACAACCAAAACACCTATAATCCCAACTCCAATTTCTACCATCTGGGTATGAGAAACAACCCACTTTTGAGTTACAAGAGTACCAATGTGCAAAACCCTCACCAAATTCAACAAAATACCAACCCACCCGGATTCTCTCTACAAAGGGGTGGAGGACCTAATCCAAGAAACAACTTTGGCAACCAAAATCAAAATTTTGGGAACCAAGATAACCAAGGCTTCCAAGACTATGGCGGGAACCAAGGGTTTTACCAAGGGAACCAAGCCAACCAAGGGTTTGACCATGGGTTTGGTCAAGGGTATCAAGATTAAGGGTTCAATCAAAATTTCCAAGGTTATCAAGGGCCAAGAGAGAATTACCAAAGGGGCAACAACAACAATCAAGGCCCAAGCAATTGGTTTGATTATGGATTCCCTTTGCCTTTAACTAACCAATCTTGCCAAGAGCAAACTAGTGACCCTCAAGTTGGTGAGTTGTTGAAAATGGTAAAGAAAATTCAAGCTACTCATAGTCAAGAGATGATTAATTTGAAAAATGCCAACCAAAGGGAGATTAAGGAGATGGAGGATCAAATGGCTTCCCAAGCTCTTGCTAACCCTCAAAGGCCTCCGGGTGGCTTTCTTGCCCAAGGCCAAAGCTTCAAAGACGCCTCCGCAAGCCATCAAGCCCATGCGGTGGTGTTGAGGAGCGGGGTGGAGCTTGAGGACCCGTACAAGGATCGTGAGGTAGAGGTGATCCAAAGAGGAAGTGGGGACGTATGCATGATCGGAAAGAGAGCCCTCCAATGACACCATCCACTAGGATGAGTGAAATCAAGAAGTGAAAGACATCGGTTGAAGCATCTTCAAATGGAGGAGCACATGTTGATAAATATTGACAAGGCTAAAGTCGTGTCACCTATATCAAAATAAACCTAAATTACTACTAAAAATAGCCAGCGGTAAGTAGGGTCGAATCCTCAGGGAGGCGGTGTAATTATTCAGTTTGCTAATGTCTAAGTCTTCCTTGAAAGTCATTAGTTTTGAAGTGTTGATTGTTTAACTAAAACTAATTGCAAGATAAATAAAAGATGAATTCAAATATGTTATAAGAGTCTAGGGATCAGGTTTACTAGGTAGTTATTCAGGGGTAAGATTTAATTAATTAACAGAGCAAACTATGTTGTTTAAGGTCATATGATCGGTCGACTCAAATATGTCCTTTAGATCTAAACTTAACATGCAGTCACTATCATTAAGTCAGTCTATTCAATTGTCGTAGCCTATACTAGTTTTAACCCAGTCGGTGAAAATCCTAGTTTGCAAGACTAATTAATTAAGTCTGATCAGTAATCAACTAATTAGATTTAAGACAACAATTGAATAACAACATGAAGCAATTTAAATATCAATTCATTAATTAAACCCTTTCTAACAACCTAGATCCTCATTCACCCTAGATTAACAAGTTAGCTACGCATACTAATGAATCTAACAACAATCAAATGAATGAAAGACATAATTTAAAGACATAAGAAAGATGAACATCAGATTAATTGAATAAATTAGAACTTGAATTAAAAATAACTAAGGAAAGATTAAAGAGTACCTTAATTCAAAGGCGTAGATCCGAAAGCAATAATANAATAAATTAGAACTTGAATTAAAAATAACTAAGGAAAGATTAAAGAGTACCTTAATTCAAAGGCGTAGATCCGAAAGCAATAATAATGAAACTAAACTAAGATTTTTTCTGAGAATATTATAAAGTCTAACCAAGCATAACTAAAGCATAATAAAAGCATGATATTGATGGACTCGATATAGATATTTATATAAATATAAGTCAACTTTAGGAAATTGCGCGTAAGCGCGACTCTTCAACAGATGCATACTCGATTGATTATTGATGGACTCGATCGAGTACACACCCACTCGATCGAGTATTGCTCAACTCGATCGAGTACTCTGTCTCTCTTCACTTATTTGGTCGTCTCTTTCCCTTTACTCTTCTAGATTTTCGTGCCATGCTTCGTGTATTCCTTCATGTCATTCCGCGGTGTTCCATTTCATTCTTTTGCTCCATGAATGCATCATTCCTACATTAAACACCAAATAGTGGTAGTAACAACATTCTAAAATACATGGCATATAAAAGACATATTTTAGCACGAAATCTATACCAAACGTGACTAAAGGAAGGCATATTAATGTATATAATTGTGACCCATCAAATATGTTGATGGCCTAGTTGAAGACCTCCCCTATGAAGAGAAGGTGGGTGAAGATATTGCCGAGGAAGTGCTTCTACAACCATCTAGTAAGGTAACAAGTATGCCAACTTCTCCCAAGGTATCATCAAACTCTCAACTTGTTAACAACATTCCCTATCCCACTAGAGCTTTAAAGTCTATAGAAAACTTCAAGTACACAAAGTTTTTTAAAATGTTAGAAAAACTTGAAGTGACTCTACCCTTTACCGAGGTAATATTGAACATGCCAACCTACACCAAGTTTTTGAAAGATATCTTGACCAAAAAGAGGGCCTTGGGTGACCAACAAATGATGGCTATGGAGGAAGAATGTAGTGCTCTACATCTAAACAAAATGCCACATAAACTTGGTGACTTAGGGAGCTTCTCCATACCTTGTTTAGTTGGTGGTGTCCCAATATCAAGAGCTATATGTTATTTAGGGGCAAGTGTAAGTGTCCTTCCTTTGAAAGTTGCTAAGAAAATTGGTATTTGTGATTTGGTTCCAACAAACATGACTCTTCAATTGGAGGATAGGTACGTCAAGCGCCTCTTGGGGGTACTTGAGGATGTACCCGTCAAAGTTGGAAAATATTTAATCCCCGCCAACTTTGTTGTCCTCGATATTCCCGAGGATAGCCACACCCCCATCATCCTAGGTAGACCATTATTGGATACCGGAAGAGTGTTGATTGATGTAAGAGATGGGCGGCTTACCTTTCGAATAGAGGGTGACAAAGTTGAGTTTAACCTTCAAAATCTTGTGAAAGGACCCAAACTTGACCAAGCATGCACGGTGGAAATCATTGATGAAGTAGTTGAGGAAGTAAAAAGGGAAGAAGAAAGAAAGGAAAAAAGTGTACCAAATTGCCATTCATGATGAAGAGATGGATGAAGAGCACGAGGTTGATGAAGAGCTCTTGAGAAAAGTAGAGGGATTGCTCCCTCCCAAGGTACAACTTAAGCCCTTGCCTCCCTCACTCAAGTATGCCTGGGAGAGACTTATCCCGTGATAATCAATGCTAAGCTTAGTGAGGATCAAGAACAAAAGCTTTTGAAAGTTTTAAAAACCCAYAAGARCTCACTAGGCTATARCATTGAAGATATCAAGGGATTGGGTCCAAACTTGTGCATGCATAGGATCAATTTAGAGGAAGGGAGTCAACCAAAAGTTGAAGGTCAACTAAGATTAAACCCGAAAATGGCCAAGGTTGTAAAGAACGAGGTTTTAAAATTGCTTGACGTGGGTATAATCTACCAAATCACCGATAGTAGGTGGTTAAGTCCCGTTCACGTGGTCCCAAAGAAAGGAGGGGTGACCATGGTTGAACAAGAGGACGAGACTTGCGTACCTACCCGTCCGATGACCGGGTGGCGGATGTGCATTGACTACCGTAAACTTAATGCCGCCACACTTAAGGACCACTTCTCTATCCCCTTTATCGATTAAATGTTAGAAAGGCTTGCGGGGCACGCCTACTATTATATTCTAGATGGATACTCCAGGTTCTTTCAAATTCCTATACACCCGGAGGACCAAGAGAAGACAACATTCACATGCCCCCTCGGAGTTTATGGTTATCGGCGTATGCCATTCGGGTTATGTAACCCACCCAACACCTTTCAAAGGTGAATGATGGCTATCTTTGCCGATTTTCTTGAAAAAAGCATGAAGGTCTTCATGGATGATTTTAGTGTCCATGGAGACTCATTTGATCATGACCTTGTGAATTTGTCTAATGTTTTAAGGAGGAGTGAAGAGCACAATTTAGTCCTCAATCGGTAAAAATGCCATTTTATGGTAGAGGAAGGAATTGTGCTAGGTCACATCATATCTAAGAGGGCACAGAGGTTGATGGCGTCAAGGTGGAGGTTATAGAGAACTTGTCACCCCATTCAAATGTGAAGGGAGTGAGGAGTTTTCTTGGCCACGCCGATTTTTATAGGCGATTTATTAAGGATTTTTCAAAAATAGGAAAGTCATTGACCTCCCTTCTCTTTAAGGATGCCGCTTTAGTATTTGATGATGTTTATCTTGAAGCATTTTATAGGTTAAAGAAAGCTCTCATCACGGCACCATTCATTCGAGCTCTGGATTAGAATCTTCCATTTGAAGTTATGTGTGATGCCTCCGACTTTGCCGTAGGAACGGTGCTTGGCCAAGTAGTTGACAAGAAACACCTTGTCATCTACTATTCAAGCAAGACTTTGGACCAAGCCCAATGAAACTACTCAACCACCGAGAAAGAGATGCTTGCAATTGTCCATGCCATAGAGAAATTTCTCCAATATCTTGTGGGCTCCAAGGTGGTCGTTTACTCCGATCACACCGCCTTTAGGCAATTGATGGTTAAGAAAGATTCTAAGCCTAGGCTCTTGAGATAGGTCTTATTGCTTCAAGAGTTTGACTTAGAAATCAGAGATAAAGCGGGTGCCGAAAATGTTGTGGCCGACCATTTGTCATGACTTACTATTGATGACCATAGAATGAAGGATGAAAGCGGGCCAATTAATGAGTGGTTGAGGGAGGATATCTTGATGGAGGTGAGTGTCAAAGTGCCATGGTTTACGGACTTGGCAAACTATGTGGTTGGTGGTTTTGTTGCGGAAGAGCTAGATGCAAGAGATAAGAGGAAGTTGAAGCATGATGTAAAGAGGTATTTTTGGGAAGATCCTCACTTGTTCCACAAGTGTGGGGATTTTATGTTTCGAAGATGTGTATCAAGGAGGAAGGAATGGAAATCGTTGATAGGCTCCACAACTCGGCCCATGGAGGACATTTGGCCTCTTCACAAATGATTGCAGGTCCTCCAAAGCGGTTTTTATTGGCCTTCTATGTTCAAAGATATCCACCACTTAGTCAAATAATGCGATGCTTACCAACGGACCAGGAATATTGGCAAAAGAAATGAAATGGCCCTCACCAACATCCTTGAGATTGAACTTTTCGATTGTTGGGGGATTGACTTTATGGGGCCTTTTACCAACTCTTGTGGCAATGAATACATTTTAGTGGTCGTGGATTACGTCTCGAAATGGATTGAGGCGGTAGCATAACCAACCAATGATTCCAAAGTGGTAATGAAATTGTTCAAATGTACCATCTTCCCTAGGTTTAGAGCCCTGCGAGTGGTGATAAGTGACGAAGGTTCCCACTTCCGCAAGAGTACATTCAAAGCATTATTGGAGTCACATGAGGTGCGGCATATGACCTCCCTTCACTACCACCCACAAAGAAGTGGGAAAGTGGAGGTCTCAAACCTCCAAGTCAAGGCCATCTTAGAAAAGGTGACAAACAAGAGTCGTAAAGATTGGACACAAAAACTTCCGGATGTGCTATGGGATCTTCGAATGGCGTACAAGACACCCCTTAGGACAACACCATATAAGCTCGTTTATTGTAAGTCATGTCACGTACCCGTAGAATTGGAGCATAAGGCTTGGTGGGCCTTAAAGGAAATGAATTTTGATATTGATGCCGCCGGAGAAGTGAGGTTTCTACAAATGAATGAGCTTGAAGAATTGAGGTTAGTGGCTTATGAGAGCTCCAAAATTTACAAATATCAAACAAAAAGATGGCATGATCCCAAAATCGTTGAGAAGAAGATAAGTGTGGGGGACTTGGTCCTCCTTTTCAATTTAAAGATCAAAGTGTTCCCAAGCAAGCTACGTTCAAGGTGGTCAGGACCTTTCAAAGTTGTAGACATATCTCCTTATTGTACCTTTGAGCTTTGGAGTGAAGATGGTAGGAATTTCAAAGTCAATGGCCAAAGGGTTAAGAGATACTATGATGGGCAAGACAAAGGAACGATGGAAGTGCCGTACCTCGGGGAACCACTCCTCGAGGAGGGATATGTTTAACTCTCAAACAATGAATTGGTTTGGTGGAGTCCCATAAGAACCACCATTTTTTTATAAATATTGCATGCATTTTAGGTAAAATTGAGGATTTTGGATTGTTATTCAACTTGTGCAAGTTGGATTGGAAGACGGGTTGAAGAATGACATTGTTTCGGTCCTTGGTGAACACTTGTATTATTCTACTTAGCCCATTTCCTGACTATGAGATTCGGAGGGATGGTGGACAACACGATTGTCGAGGTTAAGTAGGAATTTGGTATTGAAATCGGCTTTGAAGAAGAAAACACGAAGAACAGGACTCCCAGCCGGAAGACCGGCAACCGGTCCAGGACCCGGCTGGGAAGTTTCTGATATCGAAAGTTGTAATTTTTTAGAATTTGAAGAAGATGAACTCCCAGCCGGCTGCCAGCCGGCTGGGAGCACATTATGAGGAAATATGGGGGTCAAAGGGGACAAAGGCATCTTCCCAGCCGGTCCCCCTAGGCTGGGAAGTTTCTTATATGTTTCAACAATTTTTGGAAAATAAAAAAAATGACTTGAGTTCCCAACCGGTGGACTGGCAGCCGGTCCCCCAACCGGATGGGAAGTTTTTGTAACTTGTTTTAATTTTCGAAAAACCAAAAAAATTGCCTTGGGCTCCCAGCCGGCCCACCGGCAGCCGGTCCCCAACCGGTTGGGTGACCTCTGATACGAATTAAAATACACGAAAACCCCTCATTTCGTCCATACATATTCATCTTCAACCTCTCTTTAAACTCTATTTTCTCCCAAATTTTCACCAAATTCAACCTAATCAAACACCCACACCCCCAAATCACCAACAAACTACCAATGGCACCAAAGAAAAGAGTCCGAAAGGGGGATTTAGCTCAAGAACAAGCGGAAAGGGTTGCCGCGACAGCATCCAATACTAGCCCCGATCCAGATTTTCCGGTTCTTCAATTTGACTCTATAGCCCTGAAAGGAAAATTTGTGTTATTTAAGCAATGTCCCCTTACCCCGACTTGATTTATAGATCGTTAATCTATGAGGGATTTGGGACTTGATCGTATAACCGTAGATTTATTTGATGGTGTGGGTATGAAGGCTATGTACTCGATTTTTGAGAGAACCTATTCCCGTCTCACTTGGGAATTATTGAGCTCGCTAAGAATAGACAAACACCGGCAATCGGGCAAGGTTGCCTTACTTCATTTCTGGCTACTAAATAGGGATCATTCCCTTACCTTGGCTCAATTATCCGAAATTGTTGGGCTTGACCCGGTGCCGTCTCATAGGGCGCCAGAGGACTTTGACTACGGGATGGTGTGGAAGGCCATATTGGGCCTTGTTGATCAAAAGGGCCATATAGGGCCTTGTTTAATTCATAG
>VHZZ01012359.1:38790-58540 GCA_009801015.1 Silene noctiflora | reverse complement strand
TACATCTATTTTGTTATGCATGCAACAAGATCCTTTTAATTAACAAGTTAATTAATAAAATCAGTTTGTTCACATAGAGTATGTGATTTCCTTCAGATATGTGGATTGAAAATTATATTTTTATTGAAATGATGAATTTATTTAACATATATTTGAGAGAACGTGACTCGTGGGACAGTCCCAGGCTGTCACTAGGAAATGGAAATGAAAATAAAGAACAGATACTAGAAAAATTATGGGAAAGAAATTCTAATACTCGGACGCAGACTCCGACTCGATCTTAGATCCAGACTCCTAATCATCACCGTTATCTCCGAAGGATTCTTTTTCAGCATTTGGTGGCTTGAATGTCTGGTCTTGATCGTTGAACCATTTGAGCACCCCGTCTTGATTGCTTGGAATGACGGGCGGAGAACACTCAAGGAGGGTTTCTTGCTTTGTCGGAATGGTATATCCATGAAAATCGACTAAGTTATCTTGCTGGTTAAAAGTTGAGAGAAGGAGTTCCCCACTATCAAACATATCTTGGATCACATTCTTGAGCTTATAGCACATCTCGGTATCGTGTCCATTACCTCTGTGATATTGACAATAGGCATTACTGTCCCAGAACTTGGTCTTCTTTTTTGGGTCAGGTGTAGGTCCAATGGGCTTCAACTTCCATTGTTTCATGAGTCTCTAAAGGGCATCGACATATGTGATACCAATATCGGTAAACTTCCTAGGAGGTGTACCCCTTTTGTTGAGAGCCCTCGAGAGAATGACCTCGTCGATGCGAGCGATCTCAATTGATAAATCCTCAGCGGTTTTAATGTCACAACCTTTCAAACGGGATGCATAATTTTGTTTAGGGCAGTTAATGACATGTTTGACTAATGTCCCCTCCCCTGATTGATCGATCATTTGTGAATTAATTTTCCTTTTCACCGAATGATTGGTCGAGTGCTCATTGTCTTAATTATCTGAAGGATTAAACTCCTTATAAGGTTGCTTGGTTCTGTGTTTGAGCTAGTTAAGAGCGAGACTGAAATCCTGACATCCTAGATTCCATCTTGTATGATGTGCTCAAGCCTGTAGAAATTCTCGACATCATGTCCTCTACCCCTATGGTATTTTCAATATGACTTGCCATCCCAAAATCGGCTCACTTTTTCTGGATATGGGGTTGAACCAATAGGTTGGAGAAGACCCAAAGAAGACAACTTGCTCAAGGCTATGACATAAGGTATGTCTATATTTGTGAATGGCCTTGAAGGTTGGTTAGGCTTCTTCGCTGAAGGCTTCATGAGGTTACCTTTATTAATTTTGATCCCTGGATAAGACGGATGTGTGGTATGAGAAGCACTAGGGATAAACTGATCTTCCTTCTTCTTCATGAGAGTGTTAGGATGAGGGATTATATGAACACCCTCTCTTTTTCTCAGTGGTTGAGTATCAAGATTCTTAAGCATTTAAGCAAGCTTTTTTTCGAATGTAACAAATTTATTTTCCATGTGGGAAAGTCGAATGCTTAGACCATCGATGGCTCCTTCTAGCTTGGAAACTATATTGTTAATGGTGGTACAAAGAATGATCATTCTGCTCTGGATACCATCGTCTTCAAGCACATTTATTTCTTCGTTGTTACGATGAGCGAGGAGATGAGAACTATCTAGGGATGATTCCTGGTCATTTTTAATGATGTTAGACCTAATAGGGTCGATCTTCTAGGATTCCTTGACAAAAGGCGGCAATGGTAGCTTGCCATTCTCGATCATATCCCGGATAATGTGCTTTAAATAAAATCATTCCTCTGTATCATGTCCCCTACCTCGATGGTACTGGCAATAAGAATTGCCCTTCCACCTAGGCAATATCTTTTCAGGGTCTGGGGTTGGCCCGATTGGATGGAGTTTTCCCCGGGAAACCAGTCTTCGTAGAGTTGTTTCATATGTAGTTTCGAGGTCGATGAATTCCCTAGGAGATCGTCCTGGCCTTCTTGGTGGAGTCTCCAAGAGGTTGGCTCCCTTATTTTCATTGCCTCGCTTAGCTTGATGGGTCGTGTTGGACTTACATGATTCAGAGCTATGACTTGGCTTTGGGGTACAAGAAGAGGGTAAAGATTTCATTATACCTATTTGGTTTTCCATATCGACGACACGAGTGCTCAAGTTGTCGACAATGGCCTGAAACTTCATTACTGCAGAACTTAGTCCTTCAATGGCTGACAGGATGGCGGATAAAATTCCTTGCATATCTTCGTTGGAAATTGCAGAATTCCTACCGAGAAGAAAATGGCGAGCGTTACAACTCGATTCGGCATGGGATCACACAAACTAAGGCAATGCATAGGGGATACATGAAGGAACATATATACGGACAAGACACAATGACTAAACTTGATTGTGAGTTTCTTAAAACGTCTTGAGCGACTTCTCATGTTTGAACTCACAACGTTTTACTTTTACTTTTATTTTAGACTCGAGTGTTGATCTTGGCGGAGTGACCCTTATATCGTAGACCTTAATGACGGGTTTAGACATGGCTAAAGGTCGTGTGATGCTAACACGTATGCTTAAGACAGACTTGACTCAGGGTTTGGGTTGTGCGTACCCGACTGTGACATTAGGAGGGTTTGAAAGACGGATTAGAATGAAACGGTATGTTAGTCTCGAGTGTGTGAGTCGAGCTGAGGTGTCGGGAATGTCCAGATCCTAATTGACTTGAGATAGGGGATGATGGGGTAACGCCTTTGGACTTCACTCGAACTTGAAAGACCCCAAATATAAGGGAAAGCGAGTTTATAACCCGATGGAGTTTTGACTAAGAAAAGACTTGGTTTGAATTTTGGCTCTTATCCAACCCATTGAATTTACATATTTGAAAATTGGAACTTTGAAAATGAAATTTTAAGCTGTAGAAGATTCGGCATTATTTGGTTTACAAAACGCCTTTTATTTTTGAAAAAATTGAAAAATTTGACGTTATGTGGTTTAAAAGTATGATATTAAGACTCGTGATTGACTCGGAACACATACAAACATGTATACAAACAAGCATTATAACGGTATGCTGACTGCTATTAAGATAGTTTTGGTTTAGAAGGGTGGGTTGCCACACCAAGCTATCAAACCCTGGTCTGTGAAGAGGTCCGCGCCAAACATGAGTAAGGCCGGTTCCTAGTTCCATTTCCTCGAGTAGTGAAAGCTCCTGATACAAACATGAGTAAGCATCATGGTGTAGTTGACGTCAATTTTTATCCATCTACTAGGGACAAATAAGAATTTACACCATCGAGACAGGACAATTGGCCGAATTGGTTCGGTTAAGAACCTAGGAAAGCTAGCTAAAATGACCTAAGAAGGTCGAGTAATGAAAACGAACGTCTGTCTTATATGAACTATCCCTAATCTTGTTCAAGTTTCACCCTGGGTAACATTAGACTTAGTCTAAGTGTATCATCCCCAGCAGAGTCGCCAAACTATGGACATGGGCCACCCGCGCCGTGTGCACCCGCGCGTTGGAGAGTGTGAACCGACAAAGCACGTCATGGGCCGTTACTGAGTTGAAAGGCATTGAAACTGGTGAAAAGTTTGAACAAGCCTGCATTTATGGAGTCGCCACCAATTTTTGTGGATAATTGGATTCGTTTGAATACCTCGTGTCATGTCAAGACACAAAGTAGTGACATAAACACTAAGAAATTCGTCACCATTAGCATTCCATGTCTAGAATGGCTCTCGCGATGGCAATGTACACTGGTGTTCATAGATATATGAGTAAGGGGTGTACGTATTATGAAGCTCTTGTTAGAACACCTAATCCTGCCCGCCTCGATTGCGGCCTCTACTAATGATCATGGAAAATCATTTATACTTGATATGTTGTTCGTTCGAATGCATGCAATGCAACAAGTAATTGATTAATCCTAACATATTAATTAAACTAGGTCGGTTATCACATAATTAGCATACGATTAAGTCAAGGTGGATGTTTACATTCATTACATGTGAAAATGAAGAAAAAAATAAACGAATTACAAAGGATGAATGAATCTATGCCATAAACACACTTAAAAGGGTTTTGGGAAATAAATTAAACAAAATAAATAAAATAGAAAATATTAAGTACGACGAAACAGTGGTAATAAGGATAATATCTAATTAATAAAACTTAATCAGAAAAGTTACGTCATAACGACACGAGTTCAGAGGTAGAAGCCAACCCAGAACAGGCGCAATATATGATTCTTCCTTTAGAAGAGGCGCATCATCTTGTGCGATTGTTCTCGAGTTGGATTGTGACTGTGAAAGTAAGACTCGCAGGTTGTTATCGTTCATTGGTTAATTTAGGTGTACTAATTGATATTAGACTCGAATTAACGTGATTTAACAGATTATACATGAATAGAAGATCGTCATAGAACGGAAAACATATACAAAAGTTGAATCTTAATGATTTGATAGGGGAAAATCGAACCATTGAAATCCGGGTTTGAAATAAACTTAGGAGGGACCTTAAGACTCCAAATCAGTCTCCATACAGCCAGTGACATCCCCTCGCCATTCGGTATACGATCCTTACGCCACAACCAATAGCCAGATTTGACCGTGTAAAGGCCATCTTTTGTCGGCCACCAGAACATCGCATCACATGGCAAGAATTTGTGTAATGGTAACTAGAGAACCAATTTACCATTCTCCTCTGCCATAAAGTACCTTACCACCTCGACATTCCCACACTTGTTTCCAGCATCGATATTTGGTGCAGGTACCCTCCCTGCTCTCTCACTTGGCAACTAGGCATCGTCCCAAACCCCTATGCTCTTGCCTTCACCAACCCTCTAATTTAGCCCTTTTAGAAGAAGTCATTTTGACCCCCACAAGCTCCCTCACACGAAAATTGGATCATGCCCACGCCTAGCTACCAAGATAGTGTCGTTTTTAAAGTACCTTGCCTTCAAAACCCTTCCCACAAATGATTCAGGAGATAGCATCAGTCTCCATATTTGCTTAGCTAATAAAGCTTGGTTAAAAACCTTCAAGTCTCAAAACCCCATTCGCCCAACCGCTTTTGGCTCACAAAGACATTCCCAACTCATCCAATGCATCTTCTGTTGAGCCTTTGTTGACCCTGTAATACCTGGATATTTTGGGACCTTCAAAGGAACCATGAGATGTGTGAAAGGTCCCTCGACATTGATGAGAGCTACTCGGAAGTAAAAAATAGTCATACACTAGACCAAATGGGATTTAGACTAGACCTGGTGAGGCTTCAGTGGACCGAGTAGAGTGTTCAGTTGATTGAGTGGCTGACACTTGGTTGAGTACTGCGAGTAGTGGCACTCGGCTGAGTGGATCCGACACTCGACCAAGTGCAGCTCAACAATACGCGATATAACCTATTTCGAGATCTTATCCTAAATCATTTCATTCTTCCTCCTAAGCACTCCAAATCCTCTCCCTTCTCTCTAAAACCCTCACAAACACTTCTCCATGGGATTCAAGCTTGGATTAGAGGATTTCACACATTATCCTTCCTACCTTTCACCACATAAGTTGAGAATTACCCTTTTCTATTTCTTATGAACCCTAATGTTAGGGGGTTTTGTTATGGGTGGCTAATTAGTAATTAGTATGAGTAATATGGGTAATAATAAGAAGTTTTGTATTATATGATAGTGTTGGATGTATTGTGATAGTATTGTGTGATTTGTATATGATGAGACGGTTTCATGAGACGGAATCGTGTTGGATTCGAGTAACTTATGGAGATTGCTAAAAGGTAGGTTTACCCTACTCGATTTTGATAATTTTTATGCTTATTAGTGTGTGTTTCATGATTGTTTTCATAGCATGAGTCGTATTGCATTGTATTGGTATTTGAGGATTTTGGTGAGTCTCATATGTGGTCGGAAATGCATTATAAATTTATAACATGATGTTGGTTTGTGACAACTCGAGAGTCGGGATAATGGAGGAATGGATATTCATGGCATGTTTGGGAAGTGTGTCTTATAATGAGTCGTATTTTTATATGTTGCATTTCATATCACATTATCGTTATTGTCGTATATGTTTGAGGAGGTCATTGTCATTGAGGAGACGTATAGCAGTTCGAAGACCGTTTTATGCTTGGGTCTCTTCTTAGAGCTTATCACTCCAAGAGGGATGTGCACATTAATGACTTCAGTTATCGAGGAACGTGTGTGGCTGAGGCACAGCGTCTGGAAGGGATCCGGTTAGCACCCGGGTGCTGGTACCACGAGTGTGTCCTGAGTGCCTTGTTACGGATTGCGGTCCGACTGTTTGATGGGAGGTGTTGCGGTGCTGTCACCGGTTGTGGTACCGTGGTTTTATCCCTAATATCGGAGAAGAAACTGTAATACATCATATTTCTGGTCCTAGGTTACTCGGCCGAGTACGGGATACTCGACCGAGTAGGTGGTGTTGTGCTTTTTATCAAGGTTCTGACTTGTGAGTACTCGATCGAGTATGTGGGCACTCGATCGAGTGTGGCATACTCGATCGAGTGCCGTGTACTCTACTGAGTGTCGGTTCCGTTTATATTATTTTCCACGGTTTGATTAAGGTAACACGGGAAGCATATAAACCAAGTTTATCGACTTAAATCATTTTATTATTTGCTTAAAACACTTTTTCAAAAAAGAGACAACGGCGTTCACTGCTTCCCTTTCTATCTTCATCATTCCAAGGCTAGGGTTCACCATTTTTGGGGGTTTTCACATTTTAGCTTCCGTTAATCGTTGGGTAAGTCATTTACCTTAGTAATTTTGTTGTTTTGTTAGGATTAGGCAAACCCTAATTGAGTTATTTGGGGGTTTAGAGTGGATATCAAGTATTGTATGTTATGGTATTTGATTGATTGATATCATATAGGTGAGGACTTCGTATACGAGGCTTTTTAGCTTGCTTTGTTACACTTTTTCTTGGATTTTTTGATCAGGTAGTGTTTCCCTACTTAGTTGATTGTGTAATTGGTATAAGGTGTAATGTGACGGTTTATTATTGTTATTGTTTGATTGAGATTATTGTGTTTGGTTATTGGATTTTGTTGTGGAGCCATTTTAGGGAGATGGTTCCAACCCCATCTTCGCCTCTTGTGGCTCCCGTCACAAGGAGGATGTGCCCATTAATGATCTGGGTTCACTCGTTGCGATGAGCGGGGATTTTGTGGCAAGGTTGCGGTTCCCACTGGTGGTGTTGATTACCTATTGCGATGGGTAATATGGCAGGGCTACACACCTTGGTGTGTAGTCGGTTACTGTTTACTTTGGAGTTTAGAGTATGGTTGTTACAGTTTGAGTTGGATGTGTATTGGATCATATTTCTAAGATTGTTATATTGGTTATGCAGTTGACTGACCCCGTCTTTGTTTTCAAAACTGTGGTGATCCATTCGGGGATGGTAAGAAGTTGGCTTAGCAGGTTATGGTTGTTGATGTAGCTCGCGGGACATGGACGGGGCAGAGTCACCACTGTTTTGTAGTTTAGCTTCCGCTGAGTTTAGATACATTCACTTTATGGTTTAGTTGTGACTTTTGGAGTTTTGAGATTTGTATTCTTTTGAGACGTGTACTTCCGTTTACATTACAGTTGGTTATTAAACTTGTTTCATTATTGTAACTATGATGCATACTACCTCGGGAAACCGAGATGGTAGCACCTTTATATATCGGGGTGGTTCTTGTTAAGGTACCTTGGTGTATGGGGGTGTTACAGAAACGGCGTGACAACATGGTGTCTCATGGATTTTATGTCGTATTACATATTCGTACATTGTGTCGTGTTCAAATATTTATATTATTGAAACTGACATGTGTTGGCTGTGTGTAAACTGTCACCTATTCGCGGGCTAACCAATGTTAATCCATATGATATTTCCGACCATATGGGGAGCAGTTTGTATACATGTTTGGTTTTGGTATCATGCAGGAGACGGGACGAGCTTCGGACCTTAGAGTCGAGTTGTATAATTAGATGGTAGTTGACATAATTGATAGTTGAGTTGTATAATGTCCAGTTTACATTTAGTAACCATTTGTTCATATGTAATTCACTAAAATTGTCATTTATATAATGTGTTTCTTATTCGTAATTCCGATTTGACTGCCTCGAGAAACCTAGACGGTAACATCTCCTGATTGCCTTGGCCGGGTAAGAAGGGGGTGTTACAGACCCCCACCAAAATCTTGCCAACACCGCATGAATCTCATCAATAATTCCTACAAGAATGGCAAAAAGGCTCATCATATATGTCGGGATGGCTTGGGCAATTGCCTTGATAAGGACCTCTTTCCCCGGTTTTGAGAGCAACTTCTCCTTCCATACTTTCACTTTCTTCCAAATTCAATCCTTTAAACAAGCAAAAATCACCTTCTCTGACTTCCCAATGATGGTTGGTAAGCCGAGATACTTTTCATGTTTATCGACCTCTCGAACACCCATTATGGACTTTATTGCTTCCCTCATTTGAGACCCCAATTTTTACTGAATACAACCTTCGATTTAACAAAATTAATCTTCTATCCCGATACTCTTTCATATTTGCTAATAATGTTAGCTACAGTCGAGCATTCCTCAATATTTGCTTTGATAAAAAGGACACTATCGTCAGGAAAAAAAGAAATGGGATACCCTAGGTTATCCTTGACACACCCTCATACCATGAATGGCTCTCCACTCCGTGGCATCCCTAAGAATATGAGAAAACGTATCCGCACAAATAAGAAAAAGATATGGCAAAATAGGATCCTTTGTCTTATACCCCCGGCTTGGTCGAACTCCCTCATTGGTTCGTCCATTAATCAAGAACGAATGAGATACCATGGATAAGCACCTCATTTTCCGCTCTCGTCAAGCCTCCGAGAACCCTACTTTCTCCATTACGTCCCCTAAGAAAGACCATTCAATCCTATCATATGCTTACTCATATCAAGTTTAAGAGCGACATTACCCTTCCGCCCTTCCCAACCTCTCTTCATAGCATGGAAAATTTCAAAAGCAATAAGAGAGTTATCAATAATAAGCCTCTCGGAGGTAAAGGCACTCTGGTTCTCCTAATAAACTGATGCGAAATGCGGAAGCGGAATAACTGACAAAATAAAACAAAAGGATATTTGCCTTGAATTCATTTGTAGAATTCAAGTCAATGGGATATTTACTCGATGTTAGACCTATAACACGAGTAATGGTGAGAATACTCAAGACCTATTGAATATTACTCGGGCTAAAGCTTGATCGCGTCAAACTCTAACGATTTGGATCGAACACATCGATCACGAATTACAAATTTGTAATTTTTTCTTTTTTGTTTTCATCTCAATTGTTTCTCTGTATGTGTTTACAAATGATGGCCAAAAGGCCTCTATTTATGCTGAAAGGAATAGCTACCTACATTGAATCTAGTCTCTAATGAATGACGTCTAAATGCAAAGCATGAAGAAAAGACCTTGAACATAGTCCAAGACCAAATGAGAGCCATATTCGTATCATACTCCCTTTCTTCAAAAAGAATCGACCCGATTCTTGGACCTATGATATGGRTTATCAAAAGCCGATCAACCCTCGAACTACCTCGCTCAAGTTTAACCTTTGAATTCCAATCGCAATCGAAAATTCAACCAACATCTTGACTTTGACATAGCCTTAGGATCGTTTGGGTTATCAATAGCCGATTAGGCGCTTTCAAACATGGACACTCACAACAAGTCTTCTTCTTCTTCTTCTTCTTCTTGTTTTTTTTTTTTCGAATGAACAGTACGTACGACGCACGTGAACAGAAATTTTTTTTTTTTCTTTTTTTTTCACGCTTCGAATAAAACTCACTAGAAACTTGCTCCTGAGATGCCAAACTGATTAACCCTCAAACTACCTGCTCGAGTTTAACCCTTGAACTCCAATCGCAATCAGAACTTCAACTAACAACTCGATGTTGACACGCCAAGGACCGTCTAGATTTAGGAAAATCAAGAGCCAAAGCTCTGATACCATATGATGCGAAATGCAGAAGCGGAATAACTGACAAAATAAAACAAACGGATATTTGCCTTGAATTCACATGAATTCAAGTCAATGGGATATTTACTCGATGTTAGACCTATAACACGAGTAATGGTGAGACTACTCAAGATCTATTGAATATTACTCGGGCTAAAGCTTGATCGCGTCAAACTCTAACGATTTGGATCGAACACATCGATCACGAATTACAAACTTGTAATTTTTTCTTTTTTTTTTTCATCTCAATTGTTTCTCTGTATGTGTTTACAAATGATGGCCAAAAGGCCTCTATTTATGCTGAAAGGAATAGCTACCTACATTGAATCTAGTCTCTAATGCATGACATCTAAATGCAAAGCATGAAGAAAAGACCTTGAACATAGTCCAAGGCCAAATGAGAGCCATATTCGTATCATAAACCCATTAAGAAACCCTTTAAGTCTATTCGTCAGAGTTTTTGATATAATTTTATAAAGGACATTACATAAACTTACAGGGCGGAATTCCGTAACCTTTTCCGGGTCGTTACGTTTCGAAAACGGTACCATGAGCGTCTTATTAAGGGCCTCTATATCTCCACCACCGTGCCACCACTCCCTCACAAACCTTCATATATCATCACCAACCACATCCCAAATTTTTTGGTAAAAGAGAGCATGCATACCATCAGGTCCCGGTGCCTTATTAGGATGCATATTAAATAAAGCACCTCTTACTTCTTCATCACAAATAGGTGCATCTAGAAAAACATTAATATCCGGTGTGATAACCTACTTCACACTGCTCAACACTTCCGTACATGTAGCTGGATTACCAGGCGAGAATAATTGACCAAAATACTCCCCAACAATACCTGTTATTTTATCGTCGTCGGTATGCCATACACCATCTTCGTCTTCAAGACCCTAATAGTGTTTCGCTTTATCCCCTGCTGAGCCTTGTAGTGGAAGTATTTAGTGTTTTTTTCTCATCACGTAGCTCACATTTTAGTGCCCTAGTATACAAATAGGACTCCTCTTGTTGTCTAAGACACTCCAATTCCTCAACAATTTTCCGACATCGAACCAACATCTCAGCCGAGGGATATCTTTTATGCCATCTCTTCAGCTCATCTTCCTTAGCTCTTATCTGCCTTTTCAGATTTCTAAACTTGTTGCGAGCCCAAGATTCAAGTTTTTTTAACTCCACTTCACCATCTCCAACACATTCTGGCCCCCCATCTGAGCCCACGCAACCTGGGCCACCTCATCGCACTCCGGGTCCGACATCCAAAACGGTCAAATTTGAACCCTTTCCCCCTTCTACTCCGGCCCCCCTCTTCCTGTTCATGAATGAGAATACCGCAGTGATCCGATGAATATAAAGGGTAGTGATGGACCACTGCACTTGGGAACCGCTGACACCACTCCATTTTTGCAATAGCTCGGTCAAGCCTCTCCCAAACCATTGTGCCGTCACCTCTTCCCCTCTGCCAAGTAATCACATTTCCATAGAAACCCAAGTCACCAAGAGCATACTCATCGAGAGTCGACCTAAAAGCCTCCATCTGCCTTTTGCTCCGCACCTCACCGCCCTTCTTATTACTCTTACAGAACATTTCATTGAAATCACTAAATAAAACCATATAATCATTATTATTCCTACACAGATTTCTCAACATACTCCTGGTCTTGTATTTATTATCCAACTTCAGCCACCCATAAATCCCCACTGCTTTCCACAAAGTGTTCCCATCATCTCCCACCACCTTCATGGCAATATGATTCTTTTCATACGATAAGAGATGAACATTGATAGGCGGTCGCACACCTATGCAAAAATAAATTTCCCTAGGAACAAATTAAAGTAGTATTTAGGTATCGAATCCACAGGGAGACGGGAGGTTGTTAGAAGTTCTTATGGATTGAATTTTATCTAAGTCGGTGACGAATTATGTATGATGATTGAATTATTTATGCAAATTAAAATATAAATGCAAACAATAAAATTAAAGATATCTAGAGGGTTCGGTTTATACATGCAAATTGATATTTAAAAGATATTAAACTAGTGAGTCACAAATAGTCCTCTAGGCCTAGAGATACTCCGCTTTCACTATTAGTATCAAGCCTTAAATCGGGTCATAACAAGCTTTCACTATGAGTTAGGTCGATCTACTACACATACTAGTTCTAATACATTTCTGTGCCTCTCGACTTATAGAATGTATAATGGATTTAGTCAAAGATTTTGGCCTTTAATCGTAGAATAACATTATAAAATAAACATGTGATAGAGATGATAAGTGTACAACCAAATTAACAACTTGTTTTATTTAACAATTATGCATGACTCCCCTAATCCCTAGACTAGGAAATCTAGCTACTCATGTGAAGGAAATAACAAATGCAAATGCTAAGTTGAAATAAACATGCAAACATAATGTAAAACTATAATGTAGAATGAAACTTGCAAATGAAATGTAAAACTACAAAGTAAATAACATAAATAAAATGAAAACTAGAATGTATTACCGTAATGGAAATGAGGAACACAAAGGAAATGAATAACTTGAATATGAAGAACAATAACTAAATGAACTTGAATTGAAATTGTAAATGGAAATTGTTTARAGATAAAGGAATGATTAAAATGAATTACAACTAAAACCGAAATATATACAAATTATGTAGAGAAATAAGAAGGATAAAATGCTAAGAGATTCTAAGAACTAGGATCAAATTCGGGAGAATGAGATGAATAATAAGTTGGATGCTTCCTCCTTAATATAGGAAGTGAAGTTGAAACGTAAACAACTTAGGCATAGGTGACCCCGATCGGGGACACCTCACCCCGATCGAGGTGGTGGTGATCCGAGGCCTTTGTCTTTAAGGCCACATTAAATGGCTCGGGAATCCAATGTTGGTGCCTTAATGCATGATTATGAGCCCAAGTAAATGCATTTTGTGGAATCTTTTAGGGATCCTAAGTTGCATTTCCACATGAATCATTTGGACCTCCTTTTGGACTTCCTTTGTCAATTGTTTACATTTGTGGATGATTTTGTATTTGGGCCATTTGTTTCCACATTCCTTCATCAACCCACTTCCTTTTGTTTGCATGATCCATCTTGGTTTTCTCTTAGCCTCGTGATCGATTCTCGCTTATTTGACGAAAAATAGCTACTAAAAGCTACATTTCCTACAAAACACGTTAAGTACGAGCAAAACAACTAGAACACGAGATTAGCTCAGATAAACACTAATAAAAGTAAAAATATCAAGTAAAACCGAGCTAATATTAGGGGTAAAATCCTATGTAAAATATATTTATCAAACATCTACATCCTTCCACCAGATCCCCAAACTTCCTAATCTACCATTACTACTAAGACAAATTCCTGACAAATATCCACATTTATTTCAATTTTTTCTAGTCTATTAGCACTAATTATTGTCTCTAAAACAAAGCCAATTTTTGGGCTCTCTGATATTGTCAAATAATACAATTAGGTGTTTTTATAGTCATTTGTATGTTTGATGTGACTCTTATTTACGCACATTTAGTCCCATAACTAGCCTCGTTCCACACGCTTTATGAATGTATTAGGGTCGTTTATTATCTTTAGTTGACTATTTGCTATTCTATAAGGTTTTGGTGCTCTTGGTAGGAGAGGAGTGTCGACCTTGCATTTATGGAGCAATTCGGGAGCTAAATGGATTGCACTTAATGACCAATCAAGAAGGAGGGATCAAGACTAAAGGCCATAGTAGATATGTGAAGTATTCGAGCAATGATAGAAAGCCCCCACGAGGTTTGCGGCAGCAAAGCAAAGGGGTAGGTACTTATGGAAGACTCGTGCGAGTCCCCCATGATTCGTGCGAGTCAGAAGACAACTCGTGCGAGTCGTCCTTCACTCGCACAAGTCCCCCAACAGGTTGTTTCCTCCTTGCACGGCGAGAACTCCCACGAGCCCTATTGACTCTATGATAAGTGATTAATTTATTCATTTTTCTTCCTCATTTTCTTCACATTATAACCCATTTCACACGGGTTTGCATGCCCCTTTTATGCATTTTTTCCCCCAAATTCTCGTACTATCACTGCTTGTCTTATCTTATAGGACTCGAGATGAAAATGAGGAATTCAGAGCGAAAGGGGCTGTTTTGGCACGTCGAAGGGAAGAGAAGAAGAAGAATAGCTGAAGAAGGGCTCCCAGCCTTACTGACTCTATCATCTCCTTGGACTAATATAAGGGGCCTAATCGTCATTTAAGCCCTTAGTTTACCCTAATATTGTACTTAGTATAAATAGCTTTTGTAATTAAGTAGAGAGGGGGATTGACAATCCACCTCTTAGCTTAGATTAGTTTAATTACACTTTATCCTTTCTCTGTTATTCAAGCAAATTGAGATCTAGTTGAGAATTGAAGAATTCTTGGGTTTTGGATTGAGGAATTGAAAACTCCTCATCATTAATCAAATTTTTCTTCTATTGTTCTTCCATTCCTTTGTTCATCTTATGTTGGTATAAACCTTTTACTCTTTGCTTAATCATTTATTTTCTTACTTTGTTTTTTACTTCATTATCATCATGTTTATACTTACTAAGATGATTGACATCTTCTTTGGCATGTTTGCCACAATGACGTGTGAGTAGTCCTCTAACTATGGTTAGTTGGGGATTAGGGGAGCAACCATGGGCTAGATCTATGTATGATGAGTTCATATGAATGATTGTTTGTTATGTTCTTCAACTTATGCACATGTTATATTTGATGAAATGCTTGAGTGACAACCTAGCATGATATTCTATAACAAAACTTGTAAGACATAAACCAACTCGAGTATCGTTAGACCATGCATTTGTTGATTGGGAAGAGTGAAGTCGTTGTAGGTGTCATAAGCTATAAACCAACTCGACTCTGAGACCTAAGTCTTCCTAAGAATTGTAAAATAGAAATGAACTCGATCCTAGCATAACTACAATCATTTACCGAATTCATTACTATGATCAGACCATGTTTTCCCCTATGAACCCATGATACCCTAGTGCCTTTAATAAATTGTTTACATCCTCACTTTTAATTGAATGCTTTGTTATTTCTTTTGTTTACATTTTCGTCATAGTAGTATGGCTTCCAACTTAACCCAAATTTATGACGCCAAGACATAAGTAGTTTGCATTTGATCATAGTTTGACAAACCGTTCCTTTGGGACTGACCTCTATTTGCTACTTGCTAGTTAGTTAGAGTATAAATATTGTTTGATGGGCCTTGACAACGGGACGTGCATCAAATGGCACCGTTGCCGGGAACGGTGTATTGTTGAATTTTTATCATTAATTGCTTTTTAGTTGTGTCTTTCCTAGCCTTCGATAAATCACTTCTTCAAGGTAGCTCTTACCCTTTCCCTTAGTGTATTTTTGCAAGATGGATTTTATAGATTTTTGTGTATAGGACCATGTGAGCACCATCCTAATCAAAGACCCTTTGGAGGCGCTATCGGCCCTAGAAGCAAGAGGATACAATGGATCGGAGGCTATTGGGAGATAGAGGTGGATCTCCTAGAAGCCACTCTAGCCAACAAAGAACTCACCTATGAACAAGCAATGAAGGTGGAGAGCATTCTTAATGAACCATCAAAGTAGGTGAAAGAGAAAAGCATCGCTATCGAACCATCAAAATGAGGAAAGGTATAAAGTGAGGTACAAACCCCACCTTTGAGGCCCCTTCCCCCAAATTTGATGTACGCTTACCTCGATGAGTCCAAAACGAAACCCTTAGTCGTCAATGAAAATCTTAATGAATCACAATTGGAAAATTGACCTTAAGTGTATTAGTCCCGCCTTTTGCATGCATAGGATTCATCTAGATGACGACCATAGACCCACCATCCAAGGTCAAAGAAGACTAAACCCTAATATGCAAGAGGTAGTGAAAGAGGAGGTAATGAAATTGTTTGACGCCGGAATAATCTTTCCCATCTCGGATTCTTTATGGGTAAGTCTCGTCCAAGTGGTACCTAAAAAGGGAGGTACCACGATGGTAAAGAATGATAAGAACGAGCTACTGCCCACGAGAGTCGTCACGGGATGTAGAATGTGTATCGATTATCGCAAACTAAATTTCGCGGCAAGGAAGGACCATTTCCCTCTCCCATTCATAGACCAAATCTTAGAGAGGTTAGCCACTAACAAATTCTTTTGCTACCTTGACGGATAATCGGGATTATTTGTAATACCCCATATTTTAGTATGGTCAACGCAAGTCAAACTACGTCTTTTATAAACGTATTTTGAAATGAATTGTTTTACGAAGCTGTTTTATATGAATTATTATTGTTTCGGGAATCACATTTTAATAGTTGTTCATATTTTATAATTATCTCATAAAATGATATTATTTTATATTTCCTTAATTATAATAAGATATTTATAATTAATTATATTTTATATTTTATATTTATTTCCTATTTTATACTTATTTCTTATTTTATATTTAATCCTTATTTAATAATTATAAATTTTATTTCTTTCCAAAATTATATATGGGCCGAAAATTATATAATCTTATTAGTATTTGTGGTTTATTAATTTCAAATAATAATAATAATAATAATAATTATAATAGATAATATTCCCTAAAAGCAATTTGGAAATCCAATTCCTTCCCTAATTCCTTTCTTTTAATCTACTATAAATACTTTGTCATATGACTTACTTTTTTCGTAATGCAAAGACGTGTCTCAAGCTAATTTTCAGATTTCACATAGCCCTAATTTGCCTCATACGAGTAAGTTTATGAAACCGTCTTAAAATCGTTATTAATTCGTTTATTACATTGCGCGTACATCGTCTTATGCTAATTAATTCTTCGACTATGCTTGGCCTTGGACCATAGTTATTTACCTACCATAGACTACGAACTACCGTGACCAGACCTGACCATAGTAGGGCCGTCGTTGACCGTCACATAGATGGTTATTTGGGTGTTTGTTGGTGATGTTAGGGAGGAGCCGTGTGTTGGGGGATTCGGTTTTGGACCCTTTTTGGTGGACCCTCGTGACCTGAGTTGGTATGGGTCGGTCTTGGGTGTTGGTTTTACCCTGGTGGTGGAGTCTTTGGTGGCCACTGGTGGCCGAAATGAGGGGAAACAATATTGTTGCGGGTTTTTGGTCGCGTATTTAAGACGAGTTATTTGTCGTGTGTATAGGTTGTCGTGGCAAGGGGAAGGTAGGGTTGAGTTCTTGGGTGGTAGTCGGTTATAGGGGTGGTATTTTGGTGGTTAGTGGTGGTGTTTGGTGGCCGTGGTGGCTGTCTTACGTGAAAATTGGGGAGCAGGAGCACGGGTAGTGGAACCGTCTTAAGACGGTGGTAGTGGCCTGATCAGTGACGTCGAGAGGGAGTGGACACTACCTCTGGAACCACCGTGCGTCAGTGGTGGCAACGGTGGTGGCCAAATGTGGTGTGGCGGTTGATTTGTGGTGGTGTCGTGGTGTTTGGTGTCGCTGGTTAAGAGTGAGGAGTGCGTGTATGATGTGTTTAGGGAAAGCAGAGTAAAGAGGTTGAGGAAGGTGATGGGGAAGCTGGTGCTTGGCAGGGGTGGTTGGCCGTATGTGGGTGGCTGGGATGTGTGCGGATGGCCGGAGTTGGGGATTGTAGGGGATGAGTTTGAGCATAGGTTTGGGTGGTGACGATTAGAGTAATGGTGTTGTTGTATTGTGTTTTGCTTTAATTCGTATTTTACGTAAACAATAGATATAATAATATATGACTCGCATAAGTGTTGTTAAGTCAGACTTTATAATCGTAATCAATTAATTATTTTGATTTGTTAGTGTACAAGGCGAGTATAATTGTTTAATGCTTATGACGATATTTAATAAGTTTATAATAATATAATGTGACGGGATGTATTTATATTCGTGAATATTATTTATTTGTTAGTTTATTTGACGGATTTAATTATTTAATGAATTTCGTATGATAATAATAATAAATCATAATTAATGAATATAATTAATTATTGTTGTGAAGTAAGTAGCTAGTAATTATTAGTATTATTTGCTTAAAGATGACAGGTGTTGATTGGCAGATATCTTTCCTTTGCTTTGCTCGGAGTGCTATTTGGAGGCTCTTAAATAAAAAGTAGGAATGTCCTACTCAACTCGGATTTTATTATGTGAATGCATATTTAATTGTGACGGTTTACGAGATTACTGTTAATATTGTGAATGACTATTGGGTCCGGAGTATATGTGGACGCTATGATTATTGTCTGAGCCGTATGAGTGGATTATGTGGTGTAGTGGTTTTGGTTGAGCATAACACAGAGTGTGTTACTGCCAGTTGTGGATAGCAAGTGATTGTAACTGCCAGTTGCGCATAGCATGTGAATGCTACTGCCATATAGTTGTGCATAGTAAGTGATTATTACCGCCAGTTGAGCATAATACTGCCAGGTGAGCATGGTACGCAAGTACTACTGCCACTTGAGCATAGCACAGTGTTAAGGGGGTTGTGCTACTGCCAATGACGTAAGTGAGTTGTACGGATGTGGTGATGAGAATTTTAAGTATGTTTATTTTATTGGTTGGTTTAATATTGTTGTTTAGTATATTCCTACTCAACCTCGTGGTTGACCGTGTATTCTTGAACACCTGTGATGAACCAATTACTAGGGAACAATTTTGCTTGACAGGATTGAGTTAGAAGACTTGGGAGGTTACGGGATGCAAGGCATGAGAAGTTGGACCATAGTTGCTGTCTAGATCACTTAGTCGACGAGAACCTTATTTTATGTATTTTAGTTATTTTCGCTGCGTAGTAATTGTAATATTAAAAGTTTAAATTTAATCAGTTTTATATAAAGTACTTTGGTTTATTTTACTTTGTTATTCACTACCTCGGTCATTCCGAGATGGTAATAGTGTAATTTATCTAGGAAGGCCTAGTAAAGGCTCTTGGATAAATGGGGGTGTTACATTCTTCCAAATCCCGATACATCCGGATGACCAACACAAGACCATTTTCACTTGTCCTTATAGTACTTTTGCCTATAGGAGGATGCCTTTTGGGCTATGCAATGCCCCCGCCACTTTCCAACGTTGTATGATAAGTGTTTCTTCCGATTTTATAGAAATCATAATGGAAGTTTTTATGGATGACTTTAGTGTTTATGGAAAAGACTTTGAATAATTTTGTCATAACCTATCTCTTGTCTTACAAAAGTGTGAAGATGTAAGCCTTGTGCTTAATTGGGAAAAGTTTCATTTCATTTTCAATGAGGGTATTGTCTTTGGTCACTTGATATCCGAAAAAGGCATTGAGGTTGATAAAGCAAAGGTTGAGGAAATACAAAAGCTTCCCCCACCCATAAATGTCAAGGGGATGAGGAGTTTCCTAGGGCATGCGGGATTCTACCGAAGATTCATAAAAGATTTCTTGAAAATTGCATAGCCCCTCACTCAACTATTTCTCGAAGATGTCCCGTTCGACTTTTCTCATGAATGTATTGAAGCTTTTGAGAAAATCAAGAAAGTTCTAATCTCAGCACCGATCATACAACCCCCTAATTGGGAGTTACCATTTGAGATTATATGTGATGCTAGTAACAATGCTGTTGGTGCGGTTCTAGGCCAACGGGATGGTAAAGCACTTTATGCCATCTACTATGTGAGAAACACCCTCGATGCTTGATGCGTGCATTTTACATAGACTTTTACATTCTCCTTTGGCACGCATTTCCATGTATTTAGGTGATTTTATAT
>VHZZ01012355.1:23941-44150 GCA_009801015.1 Silene noctiflora | reverse complement strand
AACTCGATAAAACTACCGTTTCTCTGTGGAATTCGACCCCTTTATACTACATTTATTTGTTGTACCTAGGGTATTTTTGATAGGGTGTGACACCTCATCAAGGGGTTATCCCACCCGAATAACGTTTTCGGTTCAGTGGAGTTTTACAAGTGTACGCGAAAACTAACCTGACTCAACCTAGGTAAGACCATAAGATCAAGAGCTTCGACCCATAGTCTGATTACAACCTTGACTCAACCTAGACTCATACTAGTGAATTTCCCCTTTGATTACGTAGCTCTATGAACCCATGACACCCTAATGCTTCACTTTGATTGTTTACACCCCTTTTATTATTATTTTAGTTTCATTAACTTAGTTAAAGATCAAATGTAACACCCCCAAACACCAAGGTGCCTTACCAAGACAACCTTAGCGTATGGAGGCGGTACCATCTCGGTTACCCAAGGCATAGTATATCATAAGACACCATTAAGAAACAACATTTAAAGATTAAAGTTAAGGTGATACATACATCCAAATCCAAAACTCCTCAAAGTGAGGTACATCTGTCTCAAAATCAAAACACTAAAAGTACTGAAACCAAAACTGCCATAGACACAGCGGAAGACTAGCTAATAGACTTAGTGGTGACTCAATCCCAATCAACCCGCGAGTTATACAAGGCATACCTGCTAATCATCTACTCAACATTCCCCAATGGATCACCACAGTTTTCAACACATATAAAATGGGGTCAGTTACTGCATAACAAGAAATAACACTACAATGCAATACATTGTCACATACTGCCAACTCCTCAATTTCTCTAAACACCTGACTACACAAGTGTAGCCCTGCCAGACTACTAGTCGCAACAGATAATCCACTCTGCCAGTGGGGACCGCAGTCTTGCCACCTAAGCCCCGCTCAAAACCATAGAGCGCAAAACCCATTGAACCTTAACGTGCACATCCCCCTTGTGACGGGAACCACAAGGGGCGAACAAGGGCGTGAAGCCATTCCCGAAAATGACTCTACTCAGCCGAGGGCGCACCTCGCAAACCACATACAATTATAAATTCATCCATACATTAATAACATGCCATCATCAAACAATACCATCATAAACATAGATATACTCATATCATCACAACCAATTATACAGTAACCGAGTAGGAAAACCCTACCTGAGATGAAAGCCACAAAGCTAGTGCAAGCGGATCAGAATTTCTCCTCTACAAAGGCACCTCCTATACAATTAAACATTCAATTACAATCTACACAAAAATTACTCCCAGAAAACCCCAATTAACCCAATTAGGGTTTAACCAACATTACTAAATTAACATAAAAACGGTACGAAGATCTTACCCACGACATGAAGAACGCAGTGGTATGAAAAACCCCAAATTACGACGAACACAACCCTTGATTTGAGAGTAAAAAGGAGAGTAGATCTTTACATTGTTTGAGCGATGTAAAAGTTGTAAAAGTAAAAGTGAAAAGAAAAAAGTGTTGTTATATATAAAATAACCTCTCCCTTTTACTTTAAAATCAAACCGGGTATAAAACCCGTAACAGCGCAGATACTCGATCGAGTAACTAGTGTACTCAATCGAGTTGCCCCAACTCGATCGAGTAACTACAAAATAGACCACTGCCAGAACACTGCTCATTACCTTCTCGGTAGAGTAGGCTCCACTCGATAGAGTACACAACTACCCAAAACCTGAGTTATTACAGTCTTCCCTTCTTAAAAATGAACTTCGTCCCCGAAGTTCAAACCCAAATCGAAAGCAAAACTCACTATACTCTGACACAACGCAACATTATAACTATAACTCCACATAAGACACAAAACACTACTTTAACAACCCAAAGGTACCGAAAACTTGACTAAAAACATACTAAAACTTACGCAAAACTTATGCGATCATCTTCTACTCCCCTTAAAGAAACAAGGTTACGTCCCCGTAACCAAAGATACCTGCTCAAAAAGGTGAGGATAGCTCTCCTTCATGGCCTCTTTTGCCTCCCAAGTTGCTTCCTCCACATTGTGATTAGACAACAACACCTTTAGCAACACAGTCTCCTCGTTCCTTGTCTTGCGAACCTTGCGATCCAAGACTTCCTTAGGCATCTCCACATAAGATAAGGACTCATCCAACTNTTTAGCAACACAGTCTCCTCGTTCCTTGTCTTGCGAACCTTGCGATCCAAGACTTCCTTAGGCATCTCCACATAAGATAAGGACTCATCCAACTCAATGTTCTCAACCTCTAGCACATGAGAAGGATCACTCCGTAGTTGAAACACATGGAAAACATTATATACCTGGTCCAAAGCTGGTGGTAAGGCTAATCGGTAAACAACCTTACCAACACGATTCAGAATCTCATAAGGGCTAATGAACTTCTGGCTTAGCTTTCCCCTCTTACCAAATCACATCACTCCACGCATGGGTGACACCTTCAGAATAACCTTATCCCCAACTTGGAACACGATGTCCCAATGATGCAATTCTGTATAACTCTTTTTTCGATCCTGAGCCGCTTTCATCTTTTGTCGAATCAACTTAACTTGCTCAATCATATCTTGCACCATCTGTGGTCCTAAAACCACTGCCTCTGCACTATCATCCCAACAAACAGGACTCCTGCACCTCCTCCCATATAGAGCCGCAAAAGGAGTCATCCCAATAATCGTGTGATAGTTGTTGTTATATGAAAACTCGATCAAATCTAACCTATCTTCCCAACTACCACCGAGATCCATCACACATGCCTGCAACATGTCCTCCAAGGTCCTTATTGTCCTCTCTGTCTGCTCATCTGTCGCAGGATGAAAAGCGGTACTCATCTTTAGTGTAGTGCCCATCAATTCCTGCAACTCTTGCCAAAATCGGGAAATGAACCTCGCGTGTCGATCGGATACAATATCCTTTGGTACCCCATGAAGCCTCACCACATTTTTCCTATAACCATTCGCCAACTGCACCTTACTCCATGTATCTTTCATAGGAATAAAGTGAGCTGACTTGGTCAACCGGTTCATGATCACCCAAATCATTGTATTACCCTGCTGAGTCCTCGGTAGTCCCACAATGAAATCTATAAAGATAGATTCCCACTTCCACTTCGGTACCTCAAGAGACTAAATCTTACCCTACGGCCTTCGGTGCTCCCCTTTTACCCGCTGGCATGTCAAACATCGAGCCACAAACTTCGATGTCTCCCTCTTCATCTGGAGTGAATTACCCCAGGGCAGCACAAAATTGAGCTAAGATAGGCAATTTGAAAGCCTGGTTTTCTGAAATTGCAAGTAAATACAACAGACTTCAAATTAATCTTAAAAATACCAAATGACCTCAACAATTCATGAAATTTGGCACATAAATCCTTTGGAACATAAGTATCATATGTTAAAAATTTCAGCTTAAAATAATGATATTTGCTAATTATAAAATCCACCAAAGACTAGCAGAAATATGGGATTCCTGATAGAGCCTGCTGTATTGATTCTGGTGGAGGTTCTAGGTAGAAGTGTGAGGGAGAAAATCAACTCTCAAGCAAGCACATAGACTTAATTTGATAAATTGAGGGTTCTAAATTAAATTAGACTCAAGCAAGCACAGAGATCTAATGTTAATTCAGACAACAGACACTTAACTGAATCAAGCAAGCACAGACTCAGAAAAATATACTGTCACAGGTTGTTAATCACCTTCTAAGCAAGCACAAGAAGATATTAAGCCTAACTCATAACTTGATACAAGTTTTGAGGTTTTAAATTTGAGAGAATTCTCAATTTCTTTCATAAAACAGTTTGCCTTACAAGCTGGAGGTGAGGGTGCTTATATAGCCCTCATACCTCTTAAACCCTACAAATGAGAGGCCAGGAGTGCTTGGAACTACAGTACAGAAATAAGTGAGCCTATCTTACAATGGAATACAAGTAAAAATAAAGTTACTAAGGTGAAAAATAGATGTTTCAGGCAAGAAACAAAAGTCCGCAACATGATAGTGACATCTTCAGGATTCTCTGGTGGCCTCCTTTGTCCTTGCTTTTGACCTTCAGAAATTGAGGTTTTATCTTCCTTGAGGTCTTAACTGAAAATGTCATGGATATTTATGAGGACAAGACTACACAGCTTGCCTTTGCTCAGCCAAAAATGGCAAGTTACTTTTCTGCTTTTCTGAGCTTGTCACCTTCTGCAAGTGGATTCTCTAAGCCTGTTTCTTTCAATTCTGCTAGCAATCTCCCTTGGCCCTCCTGGATTAATTTGAACTTAATTAAGTAAGGTATCCAATGGAGTTGGGGTCCATTGGTGCCTTGATCTGGTGTGACTGGAAACGGGTTCTGAATTGGCCCTGGTATTGACTAATGCTGGACTGTTGTTGCCTGGTTTGTTGCTTAGGTTGTCGAGTGAGTCATTGCCTGTGTTGCTATTGTCATGGCCTTGAGTTGCCTTCCTACTGCTTGAGTGGTCTATGTCATGGCCTAGGCTAGTCTGGCCATTGCCTGAGCAAAGTTCTGAAGTGCCTTGTCCTTGAGCTTCTGCTTCATCATCACCGGCCACCAGAAAGTCTTCTTCAAGTCCTTATGTAACTTGTCACCACTCGGATGCACGGAATACGGAGTGCAATGAGCTTCTGTCATAATCATTTTCCTCAACTCCTCATCCTGTGGTACACACCACCTCTCATCAAACCGAACACTCCCATCCGAATGAATAGAGAATCGAGACACTGTCACCTGCTCTACTCCAGCTCTCCACTCCTGAATCTTTGAATCAATCGCCTGCTTCCTCCGGATATCATCATAAAGCTCTGGCTCAACCGTCAAATCTCCTCTAGTATCCCCTTTCTGGATCACATGAATTCCCATCTTGGTCACCTCATCTCTCAATCTCATCAGTGACATAACTGTGCATAGAGAATGCACACTCTTCCTGCTCAATGCATCTGCCACCACATTCGTCTTACCCTCATGGTACAGAGTATCCATGTCATAGTCCCCAATGAGCTTCATCCACCTCCTCTGCCTCATGTTCAACTCCTTCTGAGTGTAGATGTACTTCAAACTCTTATGATCTGAAAACACCTTAAAGGTCGCCTCATAAAGAAAATGTCTCCAAATCTTTAGAGCAAACACAACTGCACCCAACTCTAAGTCATGTGTCGGATATTTCTCCTTATAAGACTTCGATTGCCTAGAAGCATAGGCAATGACTTTCCCATTCTGCATCAACACACAACCCAAACCATTCTTCGAAGCATCCATATATACCTCGAAATTCTCACTTCCTTCAGGTAAAGCTAAGACTAGGGCTGTAGTCAAACGCTCCTTTAATGTTTGGAACGCCGTCTCACAACTTTCATCCCAGTCAAACCTATTCTCATTCCTCATCAACGCTGTCATAGGTCTTGCAATCTTACAAAAGTCTTTGATAAACCTCTTGTAGTAGCCAGCCAAACCCAAGAAACTACGAACCTCCGCCACATTCTTTGGTGCCTCCTAGTTAGACACGGCTGTTATCTTACTAGGATCCACAGACACCCATCCTTAGAAATCACATGGCCCAGAAAGGCCACCTTCTCTAACCAGAACTCGTACTTAGAAATCTTGGCATACAATTGGTTATCGCGCAAGGTCTATAACACCTATCGTAAATGCTCAGCATGCTCCTCCTTAGTCTTATAATAGACTAAGATATCATCTATGAAGACCACCACAAACTGATCCAAGTACTGAGCGAAGACCCGGTTCATAAGATCCATAAACACCATTGGTGCATTAGTCAACCCAAACGGCATCACCACATACTCATAATGACCATACCGCGTCCGAAAGGTTGTCTTTGGTATGTCCTCCTCCCGAATCCTCAACTGATGATATCCCGATCTGAGATCTATCTTGAAAACGACACCCGCTCCACTAAACTGGTCGAAAAGATCATCTTTTCTCGGCAAAGGATACCTGTTCTTTACTGTGACATCGTTCAACTCTCTGTAGTCGATACACAGCCTCAAACTCCCATATTTCTTCTTCACAAACAACACCGGTGCGCCCCAAGACGATACACTAAGTCGAATGTACCCCTTTTCTAACAAATCATCTATCTGCTTCTTCAATTCCTCCAACTCCTTTGGTGCCATCCGGTACGGAGCCTTAGATATAGGTCCCGTTCCCGGTTTCAACTTCACACTAAATTCAATGCTCCTCCTCGACGACAACCCCGGTATCTCCTCTGGAAAGACACCCCCAAACTCCTCCACCACAGGAATCTCTGTTGCTCTAGGCTCATTCGACTAGCTATCCCATACATGGCATAGGATCATAGGACACCCCTTCCTYRKATAAGACTTTAAAGTTATAGCTGCAATCAACTTGACCTTGGGTTTGATCACAAACCCGCGATAAGACACTCTAGTACCCTTCGGCCCCCTTAAGGACACCTTCTTTTGATGACAGWCAATTCTAGCCTTATACTTGCCCAACCAATCCATCCCGACTATCATCTCAAAGCCGTCTAAAGGAAATTCTAACAAGTCAACTGGAAAATTAACCTGTCCAACAATCATGGACACTCCCCTAAATAACTTTCCACAAGGCACTGACTCCCCGGACGGTATAAAAACTTCATCTTTTACAAACTCAAACTCCCCAGACCACAAGGAATTAGCATGAATTGACGATAAAAACGAATGAGATGCCCCCGAATCGAATAAAACAAAGGTATTAACATTATTAACAAGAAAAGTACTAGTAGTGACCACTTGAGCATCATTTACCGCCGCCTGTCTGTCCATCATGAACAGCTTTCCGCTGCTCTTCTGGCCGCCTCCCTGAACTCTGCTAGCTGACACAGTAGGCTTGGCAGTTGATGCCTGATTGGCATTAACTGCCGGACGCTGATAAGACCCACCTGCATTGCGGTTATAACCGCCATTGTTGCTATGTCCACCCTGGTTGCTCCAAGACTCGATCGACTACTTAACCATACTCGATCGAGTTAACATACACTCGATCGAGTAGCTAAACTTCCAAAAACTGATGAGGGTCTGACATAAAACATATTAGGTCGAGTTCAAGAACTGCTCGATCGAGTAACGACTACTCGATCGAGCTCCCCACTTACTCGATCTAGTAACTATGAAACAGTGATTCTGCCCAAATATCACCAAATACCCACTCGATCGAGTTGGCTCTACTCGGTCGAGTCCCACCTACTCGATCGAGTCATGCTCATGGTTACACTACCCGCATGCTTTAGTACAACAACTTATACGAAATATCATTAAACAACATATAATCACATCATACCACACAACTCCCTATTTGCATGTTACTAATACCAATCAAACAGTAACATTGACATCACCGAATATATTCGCATCATACCTCCCATATTCCATCCAACATACGTAAGCTTCATAGGCAACAACGAAAACAGATAGCGATCCCTTGACACACACATAGTGACCAGTTCGGAGTTATAAGGGCAAGTTCGCGACTTTAGGACGTCTCCAAAGTCTTTGCATTAGCTCCTAATAACTCCTACCCGGGTTCATTTTAATTTGACTCCCTATATTCAATAGGTTCATTAGTTACAGGTTCCAAAATCGTCGCTCTGATACCACTTTGTAACACCCCCAAACTCCAAGGTGTCTTACCAAGACCACCTTGCTGTTTGGGGGTGTTACACCAAAACCCGTAGTAATTGTGACAACCGCACAACTTAGAATAAATAGACTTAGAACCCAAAGCACACTGTCCCATGGATCTACTCCGACTTAACCACTTGCTAGTTGTTAGTTGGATTATAAATATGTTTGATGATAGAGTGAACAACAACTCGCTTGTCAGCTAGTCAAACTTGTTGAATCATTCTACTAGTCAAATATGTTTTTGCCAATATTAATTGTCGTTTACCAAATATATATGGGCCCTATTTGGTAAATAAGATTAATATTGGTAGAAGTAGATTTTGAAAACAAATTTGACTAACATAATGATTTAACAGGTTTGACTAGATTTATTTAGCATATACCGAAGATGTCTTAGTCTAGTTGTTAAGACGGAGATATTGTGGATATTAGGTTCCAGGTTCGTATCCCCCTCCCCTCTATTGTAATGCGACTAAGTACGCGTTTCGTCAATAAAAAAACAATCATCTATTTACTTTTAATTAAAATAAACGTTAAGAAGAAAATAAAAGGTGAACATATAAGTGAGACCGAGTTAAAATACTCCGTCATCCTAGCTCCGCCGTTGATAATGGCCTCTCTTTATCCACTACGTTTCACCTTTTATACGCTACTTGTCTTTAATTAACTTCTATAAATACCACTGCCATACCTTCCTCTTCTATTCTCTACAATACAGTCTGAAAAACTCAGAAAAAAAGACCAAAGTCTATTGGTCAGCTCTAAATTAATTCAAAATAATACGATTAGTTTCATATTCCCTTGTTTTAAAAAATGGGGGAGACAAGCAGCAAGGAAAGTGAAGGGGTAAAAAAGGAAAAATGGTCATCAATATGGAGCATATTCATGCATGCAGACGGTGTTGATTTCATTTTAATGACACTTGGCTTAATCGGAGCCGTCGGTGATGGGTTGACTTTACCCTTAACATTGTTCGTCACTAGTAAATTGATGAACAATATTGGTGCTGGTATTTCCTTCAATAACCCTCATGCATTTACTAGTATTATCAACAAGGTATGCTTCCTATAATACTATATAATATATGATGATATCTCCCTTCTACTAATTTATCTTTTTTCGCAGATGTCTGCTAGTTTAGCCGATTGTTATGGACGGTGGTACTCAAAAATTTGATTCACAACCCGTCAACAATATATTGTCGATGTAACTATCAATTAGAAAAAAAAAAAAAAACTAATTCATGTTTTTTATTGGATTTTGAAAGTTTTACCAACGACAACCAATTTTTTCTAGTTCTATTTAGCTTTATATTTTTTTAAACTTTGATATTATTGGTGCTTATGTTTTAAAATTAGTCCCTCAAATTTTCTAAATTTTCTTTCTATTTGCAAGTTGGTTTTTTAGCGTCCAAGTTACCATTTGATCGTAAATATGCGGGAGAATAAATAATACTATGTTGTTGTTTGCACAAATAGGATTATACATAAATGGTATCGTACATCCAAGACAAATCTAATTGAGCTTATATGCAATTTTTTTGAGCTTTTAAAAATTTTGATTTACATTTTAATTTTGTAGGTGTTAAAATTAAAATCTTATTGAGTTTATATGTATTAATTTTGAGTTTCAATATAATATTTTCAGTCAATTTTTTTTATAAAGGCGTTCAGATTCTTTTTTATTAATAATAAAGGTCGTAAAATATACATATAGGTTCAAATTTTTTGCTATAAAGCTCTAAATTTATACCACTAGATGTATACAAGTGTTTGTATAGTTCACTAATTGTTGTCGTTTGTTTGCCACCATAAAAGTGTGGGTAAATTGAAAATTCAAATACATTGGGAATATGGGGTTGTTTGATTGTCCAAAATTGCAGGAGTTAGTTTTTCCTATGCATTGTCAATTCCTTAAAAATAGAAGAATTTAATTACCTAGTTCTTAAGTATAAGTAATTGAAAACTCGTACATGAATTCAATTACCGTATGTCAACTAAACAAAATTTGGGCAATTCACATAGATTTTACCGTTCATGTGTTTTCTAAAGTCATGGAAATTTAATTCCCGCATGCCAACCAAACAACATTATAGAGATATATTACTGCAACATCTTTTGCAAAATATTGAATCGAGTCTGATCACTAATTCTCATTTGAGACGATCGTCTGTTATGTGACCATTTTTATGGTAAAATGTGATCATTTAAATCGTGTCATATTTGGTTGTAAATGGGTTACATATGGCTTGTCTGAAACCATCACACGAAAATAACCGTCTGAAAGGGAGACCTTGTATATGTTCTATGAAAATGTAAATTCTAATTTAGTGACTCGAAATTTGAGAAATTTTACATTTAGATTACTGTTTTGAACGAAATATTACACTGGTAACATAAATATCAATACAATCAGTAAATGATCCATAGTATATAGCACTTTAAGTGTTTAAGATATTTTATTTCTTTCAAGAATCAACATGATAGTACTCTTTGATCGTATGTTATGTTTAATGTAATTAAGCAGCTTTACGCCAAAAAAAAAAAAATGCTTGTCAACAACTTTTTGAGTAGTGTCCATCAAGCCTAGACAACGCTTATGATGAGTGCATGTCATGCTCACTTCAATAGAAGTGTCATGTACACTTACTGTTGATTCAATTTTCTTAAAATTCATGTCATTATTATTACTTGAGACAAACTCTATATTGTTTTATAATTACAGATAAGATCACGACCACCCTTTGATGAGTTAAACACTCATTTATTGTTATTTATAGATGAGGTAACAAACAAAGGCACTTGTACATACCGTGTATAACCGTCTTACCAAATAGTATTATGGAGTATAAGAAATTAGTTGGTCTTCATGGCCATATCTATTGTAAGGGCACCGGTTAAGTGTCATTCCATATATAGTTAGATGATATGAGATTAAAGATTCATGTCATTTTCTATCTAAGCATTCTCTTTTTTTGTTCCATCTACCTACCCATTTCTTGTTTAAGACATATCCGTCTTAAACAAAAATACTGGCTGCATTTATCCTTCCACCACACCTTAAAATAACCCTACATGCAAAAATGCAATCCTTTCATTAGGTGATACCCAAGAAAATTCCTGTTTTATTGAATCTTTCTTCACTAAGGAACTTTAATTTGGATATAATTAATGCTGGCCTGGACACTTGGATCATAAGATTTCTGTTTACAAGAGAGTTAGTTGTAGCTAATTGTTAAATAAAGAGCTAATCATTTAAACATATTATAAGAATGCAAAAGTCAAGGGACACAACATAATAGCTTGTTGTATAATAATATTTTCGTTACCGAGGATGTCTTAGTCTAGCGGTTAAGACAGACCTATTGTGGGTCCCAGGTTCGAATCCTCCCTCCCCCTCTATTGTAATGTGACTTTGTGCGTGTTTCGTAAAACAAAAGTAATAATAATAATAATAATAATATTTTCGTTTCTAAATTAGTAGATACTCGTTATGTGGTTTACTAGTATTTTTTACATTATATGGAGTACAAGTTTATTTATACTTTCTGTTTGCAGAATGCAGCCGTTCTTTGCATTGTGGCCGCAGGAGCATGGGTTGCTAGTTTCCTAGGTGCTTGTACTTTACGTATTTTGTAATTATTATACATACTCTGCATTTGAGAATTATATATAAATGAATAAGTTATTGAAAAAATGACTTTGTATTGACCAATGATATGATCAAATTAATTTAATTTTCGCGTAATCTTATGTGTTTAAAAGTATATATCCTTTAATTGCAAAACAGTACACTTATAACATAGTCCTTAATTAAGTTATTAATGGTTGAGGCATGTAATTATAGAGGGATATTGTTGGACAAGGACAGCAGAAAGACAAGCAGCAAGAATGAGATACAGATACTTAAAGGCAGTGTTAAGACAAGATGTTGGGTACTTCGATATGAATGTCGCTAGCACTTCCGAGGTAATCACTAGTGTTTCAAGTGATAGCCTTACTATTCAAGATGCCATTAGTGAAAAGGTGCACACATTTATCCTTCACTTACTAGCTACTACTTGCTTGTGTGCTCTTTTTCATCTTTTTATCTTTCACTTACTAGCTACTAGCCTACTACTTGCTTGTGTGCTCTTTTTCATCTTTTCCTAGCGTCCTTCCTGTCTCATTTATACAGTTGTTCAACTAAACAATGAAATTGACAAGCATTTTCAGTAATTTGTGATGCCACACTTTTTGTCATGTCTTTCATATCATTATGTCGGAATATTTCTATTTTATCTTGTTTTCAAGTTTTTGAATATGATACCCCCCAATAATTATATTTTCACCCACCGTGTACTAATTTTCTGTCTTTTTAGTAAATGACACTACCTCTATCCCTTTTTTTATTGTCCTCATTTTTTCTAAAATTTATTCCACTTTTATTATCGCCTTTCTAAATTTTGTATTTTAAATTTGTAGACTAGCAGTATTACCCTTAACTTATTAAATACATGTTACCTTATCAAAATAATATCTCTTATTCTTAATTAAAAGGATATATTGGTAAACTTTATCCTATTTCTTTAATTCTTTCTAAAGAGAGGAGCATGACAATAAAAAAAATGGCATTGAGGGAGTAGGAGTTTGGATCCTCCCAATTTCCTCATCATCTTTCTTTTCATGGCCTTTACCCTTTATTTTTCCGGCTAAAGCTTGGACCGTTGGATCGTTGTTGGATGACGGTCTGACTTCAACTTCGTGATTATTAGACCACATTACATCAAAAGTTCAAAGATGTACAAGGGGCCACTGACTATTAATGGAAAAATGATCACTTTTAAAATTGTGATTAGTATTATTGTTACACGTATATATGTTAAGGCCACCATTATATTTTAGGGGGTCTTTGATTCAATCATTGTAGGTATGAGTTTTGAATCAGCTAAACCCTTATTCTTTTTAGCAATTTTTTTTTCATGAGTACCTTCCTCTTACAAAAAAAAGTTCTTTATTTTCTGCCCTCTTAAAGCCTAATCAATTTGTTAATAATTTGATAATTGTGCATCTTAATTCGCTTATATCACAATTCACAAGTACTTTATAAGCTTTATTAACAATTCACTAATATACTCCCTCTGTCTCGGTCATTTGTTGTCATATTCTATTTTTGGGTATTTAAGTCAATTGTTGTCATTTCTATTTTACGAATAAATTTGATGAACAATCTGATCATTCAGACTCAATTTGGTTCACTTGGTTAACTTGTCATTTAGTAATTGACTCCCTCCTCTTTCCTTGGTCTTTGTGCCAAAACCAAAGGACAACAATTGACTGTGACGGAGGGGTCGTTTGGTTCAACAAGTCGGAATGGAATGGAATAGACTATGATATTATGGTGGTATAAGGTTCTAAATCCATACTTGTTCACCACAAGTTATAAAAGGAGGGGAATGGAGTTTGAATCCAAGGGGGAGGGTGGGTATGAGATTCCAAGGGGTTCGAGTGGAGTTAGAATCCATTGAGTATTTACTCCATTCCAAAATTACTCAACCAAACACTTGAAGAATGGACCCAATCCATTCCAAAGTAGTCAACCAAACACCCTAATGTTTTGTTAAAAAAAGTGTTTTTGTACAATTAGGGTTTGGAAATTGGTCGCAGAAAAGGGTGATTGTGGTGGTTGTGGGCGCTCGTCGAAGTGGAGAAGGTGGTGGGGAGGGCGTTGTAAATGTGGCGGTGTAGTGGTTGTAGAGGGAGGGTGCGGTGGCTGGATGGCTATCATGGGAAGCTGGAGGAAGGCTGGAAGGAAGGGGGTGCGGTGGCAGGAGGGCTGTCGTGGTTGGCTAGTGGGGAACGTGGGCGGCTGGTGGGGAGGGCTGATGACCTTTTTTCTCTCTGTTTTTAAAGGTTGTTTGTGTGCAATGTCGAAAAAAGTCGGAAATTTTGTATGATATACATTTGTAAGAGTTGGGGATATTATAAAGGTCATTAATCCCTTAATATAGAGATTACGTCACTAATGTTTCAATGCAGAAACCAGGGCACTTTAGTTGTAGATAATACAGAGTATTATGATTTAATAGTATTTCGGTTTACTTAAGTAGAGTCGCCTTTTCTGTTTTCAAATATATGTGGAGAATATTTGAAAAGGTAAAAAATTGACAAACGCAGAGTAATTTGTTGTTAGATTACATCATTACATTTTCATAAATATGTCTAGGAGTGGACATATATTGATGTTTTTTGGCGTCTAATTAATAATATGCACTCCGTAGGTACCAAATTTTATAATGAACACATCAACTTTCCTAGGAGCATATGTGACGGCATTTCTATTACTGTGGAGACTAGCAGTAGTAGGGTTCCCCTTTGTTATTCTGCTAATAATTCCTGGTTTAATGTATGGTCGAATTTTGATGGGGCTAGCAAGGAAACTTACAATAGAGTACAAACATGCCGGAAATGTAGCCGAGCAAGCAATATCTTCAATAAGAACTGTGTACGCTTTCGTAGGAGAAAGCAAGACAATGTCCAAGTTTTCAAGAGCTTTAGAAGGGTCCGTTAAGTTGGGGCTTAAACAAGGTTTGGCTAAGGGTGTTGCTATCGGGAGTAATGGCGTCACTTTTGCAGTTTGGGCGTTTAATTCTTGGTATGGCAGCAAGCTTGTAATGTACCATGGTGCTCAAGGTGGTACCGTTTTTGTCGTTGGGGCTGCCCTTGCCGTTGGGGGACTGTAAGTTTGCAATTGCTTCACACCCCCTTCACCATGATTTTAGTAAATTAACTATCACTTGAGTTGTTATCGAGTATTATAACCTTTTAAACCTGGATGTTACATGTTTTGTTTTTGTGCAAGGAGAGGACAATGTCAGACTGTCAGGGTCTTAATTAAAGCCAAGTTATGAGTGTCATTACTAACACCTAGACCTAGCAAATTAGACCTGACCTTAATAAATGGAAGCGATCCGACCCATACTCAAACATGACCCTGGAAACTGGCACAACCAAACCTCTCAATTTTTCTGCCGTCAAACTATAACGCGTACGTGCCTAATAACATGATCATAACGCACCAAAACATTCCCCAGATTCCGAAATTATTTTTAATTCGATTATTAATTAGCTGTTTCAATTATTAATTAGCTGTTTTGATTAAGTTTAATGGTAGTGTTTGCGGTGGGAGGGGTAGCTTGGGTAGTTCATTAAAATTGTCGACAATAATTAGTAATTGGTGGATGACAAATAGCAATTGGATTAGGTAATTAAAAGATTTTGTCCAATCGAATCCAATCCATCATAATTTACTTTTGGGTAGTCTCTAATATTCGACTTTGACCGTAATTTTCTCTATTTATGCATGATTTTTTTTTCTTCAAAACTATAATTTTGTGAAATATTTTTTGGTATTAAATCTAAATGTGATAGTTTTATTGTTTATTAGTTTTCATACTTCGTATTTTTCAACATATATTCTATAGTCAAAGTCCCGGCCTTGACTAAAAGTGAGATGTTTACACTTCCTTTATTTTCCCCTCACAAAATAAAGTAAGCATAAACATCTCACTGGGACAGAGAGAGTAGATAGTTAGAACCTTTGAAGGGACCCTTTCATCCGATTCATTTGTTTATGGTTTTTATTATTTGTGTTTTTATTATTTGTGTTGGGTATTTTAAACAAAGCTCAGCAAATGGTTGAAACCGGGGAGTATTAGATTGTAGGGAGAAATATTCATTGAACACATTCCAATTATAAAATGTAAATGTGTGGTCCATTGTAGAAGAGAAAAAGTTGAGGAATATCTCAGTTGTAAGCATCAAGAATCATACAAAGTGCATACCTCTGTGATAGGCTGCCTAATTTGGGAAAAGCTTACTTTTCCGTTCTACTAATAGAATTCCATTCTTCAATCATATATTCTCCTCTTTACTTCATTTAATATGATTATCTGAGCACAAAATGTGTTCTATTCGTCTTGCATCAGCAGTTCAGCACCACACGAATCTTGTCAAAAGTGTGATTATAGTCGCGAATAAGCTAATGTGAAATGGAGCCCAAGAGAATACACCAATAGAAAAGTATTATGGATGCCTGATTGCCTGGTAGAGTTGTAGGAATGACAATGTATCGGGAACGAGTTATGTATCACCCAACCCGTGTCTCCTATAGGACTCAGAACCCAACCTAGACCTGACAGGTTCGAAATTCCCAAGCCATAAGCGACGGAAGTGGATTGTGTATAGGGTCCCAATGGCCCATTAGTGCAGGGATCAGGTTCACCCCAACTCTAAACATAAATTCGCGGGTCATTCCACGTTCAGATGAGTTTCGGTCACGTACAATTTAGAATACGATTTAATGATAGTTAATAATGTTTGGGTTGAGTTTGATGATCGGTTAGATTTAGACATATCGGTTATTACTCATGGTTATTAGACAGTATATATGGGCAAGTTTACATGTATGTTGGAATTTAAAATGTGTGTGTACAAAATTGAAAGCATTCAATGTTTTTGCAGCGAATTTTCTAATTAAGATACTCATGGCCATTTTATTAGATCACTCGGTTCGAGTCTTTCAAACATCAAGTACTTCTCTGAAGCAGCTTCAGCAGGAGAAAAGATAATGGAAGTGATAAAAAGGGTACCAAAAATCGATTCAGAAAATATGGATGGATTAAGGTTGGATAACGTTGTAGGGGAGGTCGAATTCAAGAATGTTGGGTTTGCTTATCCTTCAAGGCTCGATTCCATAATTATCCGGGATTTCTCGCTCCTAATTCCAGCTGGGAAGACAGTAGCATTAGTTGGAGGAAGTGGATCAGGCAAATCCACAGCAGTGGCTTTGCTCCAAAGGTTCTATGATCCACTAGGTGGGGAAATTCTGTTAGATGGAGTGGCTATTGATAAGCTCCAACTAAAGTGGTTGAGGTCACAAATGGGTTTAGTGAGCCAAGAACCTGCGCTTTTTGCAACGACTATCAAGGAGAACATACTTTTTGGCAAAGAAGATGCTACCATTGAAGAGGTTATCGAAGCTTCCAAAGCATCTAATGCTCATAATTTTATAACTCAATTGCCTCAAGGCTATGAGACACAGGTATATTTTGGAATAAAAAGATACTTCCTCCCTCCCAAGTCCCAATCATTTCTTCATCTTACTTATTCTTTGTGAGAAATATATTTTAATTTTATTAATGGTAAACAAATGATTGAGAAAAATGGTTAATATGTATTTAAATATCTATGAATATTATATTACGGAGTACTTCATTAACAAGTATCACTTGCCCAATGAAATGTTAATGTAATTTCCATCATGGACGATCATCTGGATATAACATCTTTTTGTTTAATCAACACACAAATATAAGACTTGTAGTCTTGTACATCCGACTTCACCTTACCTCACCGTACCATAGGCATGAGCGTTGACTCATTGGGGTAACTTCCTGGTGCTGGTAATATGTCCTGAGATTTTATCAATCGAGCGATAATGATTGGTTGTGGTCGAAATCTCCAAGAAGCCCTTGATATGACAACTCCCAAGCACTACCACCCTCTCGTATGTGAAAGTGTGTTTCAGAAACGCAGCAATCTATGATTGAAGAAACCTTAGAGATCAGTTTTAATTCTTAAGTACTCTTTATTGACTTTACCAGAGTACCATACACAACATACATATCAATATAATTCTGTGTTTGATTTATCATGGGATCGTTATTTTCACTCGTTTATTTTGTCAAAATTAATTCTTGTTAAAAATCTGTGATTGGGTAGGTGGGAGAACGAGGAGTTCAAATGTCAGGAGGACAAAAGCAAAGAATAGCCATAGCAAGAGCCATTATAAAGAAACCTCGCATTCTTCTCTTAGACGAGGCGACTAGTGCTCTCGACTCAGAGTCAGAACGAGTGGTTCAAGAAGCCCTTGATATGGCCGCTGTGGGTCGGACCACAATCATAATTGCCCACCGTCTCTCTACTATTAGAAATGCTGACATCATTGGCGTCCTACAAAATGGCAAGGTCATGGAAATGGGATCCCATCACGAGTTAATACAACAAGAGGACAGCCTTTATACGTCACTTGTTCGTTTACAACAAACTGAACCATCCGCGTCATCATCATCCATTAACAATGTCGATTCTAGGTGTGGTTCAAGTAGTCGTAGGCATTATTCAATTGTGAGCCGGTCAAGTTCAGCTAACTCGGTTGGTTCAAACCATGAAGTATTCGAGAGGGAAGTAAATGGTGAAGAAAAAATGGAAGTGCCATCATTTAAGAGATTATTGGCAATGAATTTGCCAGAATGGAAACAAGCTTCACTAGGGTGTTGTGGAGCCTTGGTATTTGGGGCGATCCAACCTGTTTATGCATTTGCTATGGGGTCTATGATTTCAGTATATTTTTTGAAAGATGATGAAGAGATTAAGAGAAAGACGACAATTTACGCTTCGTGTTTCTTGGGGTTAGCCGTGTTGTCTCTGCTTGTGAATATAGTTCAACATTACAATTTTGCATATATGGGGGAGTTTTTGACTAAAAGGATAAGGGAAAGGATGCTTTCTAAGATGCTCACTTTTGAGGTAGGCTGGTTTGATCAAGATGAAAATTCGACCGGTACGATTTGTTCTAGGCTTGCTAAGGATGCCAATGTGGTAAGTAAAAGAGAGTACTTTAATTTATCTATTTTTCATTGCTCTGCTTATAAGCTTTGTTTTGGTTTTTATGGTTATCATGTATGTTGTCATTTGGCTACAGGTAAGGTCATTAGTAGGCGATCGTATGGCTCTTTTAGTTCAAACCATATCGGCAGTTGTCATAGCCTTCACGATGGGCTTAATTATTGCATGGAGGTTGGCCGTCGTCATGATAGCAGTACAACCTATTATTATTGTCAGCTTCTACACAAGACGAGTTTTACTCAAAAACATGTCAAAGAAAGCAATCAAGGCCCAAGATGAAAGCAGCAAACTGGCTGCTGAAGCTGTGACTCATCTCCGCACTGTGACCGCCTTCTCGTCCCAAGCACGGATCTTGGAGATGCTCGAAAAAGCCCAAGAAGCGCCAAGAAAGGAAAGCATTCGGCAATCCTGGTATGCCGGAATTGGGCTTGGATCATCCCAAGGCCTTAATATTTGTGCGTGGGCTTTAGATTTTTGGTATGGTGGTAAGCTCATATCCCAAGGTTACCTTACACCGAAGGAATTATTTGAGACATTTATGATATTAGTCAGCACTGGCCGAGTCATAGCTGATGCGGGGAGCATGACAACAGACCTTGCCAAGGGCTCAGATGCTGTCGGATCTGTATTTGCCATCCTAGACCGAGGAACACGTATTGAGCCCAATGATGCCGAGGGCTACAACACTAATAAAATTACGGGGAATATTGAACTTCAAGATGTGGACTTTGCATACCCTGCTAGGCCCGAAGTGGTTATATTCAAGAACTTTTGCCTCAAAATTGAAGCTGGGAAATCAACCGCTCTAGTTGGCCAAAGTGGTTCAGGAAAATCGACTATTATTGGACTAATTGAGAGGTTCTATGATCCGCTTAAAGGCGTTGTTAAGATAGACGGGCGGGATACAAAAACCTACAACCTTAGGTCCTTAAGGAAGCATATAGCATTAGTGAGCCAAGAGCCCACATTATTTGCAGGTACAATAAGGGAGAACATAATGTATGGAGCCAATGACGATACAGATGAATCAGAAGTCATTAACGCAGCGAAAGCAGCCAATGCTCATGATTTTGTGGCCGGACTTAAGGACGGGTATGACACATCTTGTGGGGACAGAGGAGTACAACTTTCAGGGGGGCAAAAGCAAAGAATTGCAATTGCGAGGGCTATTTTGCAAAACCCGACAATACTTTTGCTTGATGAGGCAACAAGTGCACTTGATAGCCAGTCGGAAAAGATTGTGCAAGAAGCACTTGAGAGGGTGATGGTAGGAAGAACAAGTGTGGTGGTAGCTCATAGACTAAGTACTATTCAAAACTGCAATTTAATCGCGGTTTTGGATAACGGCAAGATCGTTGAGAAAGGTACTCATTCGTCTCTTTTGAGTAAAGGGCCGAAAGGAGCTTACTACTCCTTGGTAAATATTCAAAGAAATCCTCAACCTAAAAATAATATTAATTGAGGAGTGGAAATTGTTTTGGTCTCAGCTGGCCATGTAAAAAGTTTCAGAGCGTCTTGCTTGTGATGGGCACTATTCGTACAAGCTGAAGACGGATACTGCCCCTCTCACAATAAGGCAAGTGGGAGGGCAAATGGGGGAAAAATGGAGCACCCATGGATAGTGTCACTTGCATATTGTGAGAGGGACAATATCCGCCTTCAACTTGTGACGGATCCCATCTTCAATGAGAACTAGTTTTAAACCCGTGCAGAAAATGCACGGGTTGTAATAATTAAATGTTTAATGGGGTACATATTATTTTTTGCTATGAAAAATATGACAACATATTATCTCAGCAATATGGTGGCCTAGAATCCTAATCTGGCCAAATTACAATTGAGACGATATTCTCACCGCTCTAACTCATACGACTATAATATAAGTATGAA
>VHZZ01012347.1:38442-50153 GCA_009801015.1 Silene noctiflora | reverse complement strand
ATATACACATCGGTCATATTTTTATTCTTCTATTTATTGATATTTTATTGAATAAAAGTTGTAGCCAATGATATAGCCTGAAAAATTACTCTTTAATTTTATATATTAGTTTTGATGTAAAAAAAAAAAGATTAATAAATAACTCAAATTCTTTTAAAAGCTCCCAAAAACATACATAGGCTCAGTTAGATTTAAAATGGTTGTATAATGCTATTATACAACCGGTGGTTTAATTTTTTTTCGTCTTAAGGAATAAAATCGCCGGAAAAGGAGCTCAACGTAAACTTTACCATATAACTCAAAGATTTTACACTTAAAACTATTAACATTTTATATAACATGGAAACTATACTATAGTCTACCTACTAATAATCACTTGACCTATATTGATTGGTACTCCCTGCATGCATCGGTGTCATGAGAAAAATTGCTTTGTTCCGCCATGCATTCGATCTCCTTGATCATGTCTTTGGCCTTGAATTTCAGTGGAGGGAGAGAGGTAGAATTATCATGTCTATGATTTTCATACAAACGATATCGATCTTTACCAAACATAAAAATAAATTTCGTAATAATGATTGGTTGTTTTGGTTTCTTTATCGATTAAACCCATACAAACAAATATTAGACTGTTAAGATCATCCCATAATATCAGAACACGAACTTGATTTTTTACTTCTTCATCTTTCGTCATTGAACTCGTTAAGCCATCAACTACTGAAAGGAAATAACAGATAGTTAGAACTGAACAAATATGTATATATATGACAAATCACATAATGAGTACTGTAATATTTATATGCACTTTGGACCATTAATACTTTGAAGTAGATTGAAGAATGTTAAGAGACATATGTTGGTGGTTGGTGTAGGAATTGGTAAGGCAACAACTTCATCACATTAACCTTTATCTTATGGTCTTGAATTAGTGAAACACATGCATAAAAATTTCTAAAATAGCAATATAAAGATTTTCTATTGATTAGATCGTATCAAAAAATTCAAAGGTACTCCAAGATAGTAATTTTCAAGAGTATAATAAGTTAATAACCTCTTATGTCGCAAGTAGCCAAGCTTATCATAGTCATTTCGAGCACGCCGATTTTCGACCGTTCCCCTGAAAAGAATTTCATAGTAAAACAAATAGTAGTTAGTATACGTAGTATAATAATGATCAAACTCATGCTCAGAAACAAATATAAGATGGAAACAATATGAAGAAATTAAAATTAAATGGTGAAGCAAAAATATTGGAAAGACGAAGGGTGGTGCAAATATATACTCTGTAATATATTAGGTAACGTGTTTGAGTCGCGCTTGTCTTCTTTTATGTTATAATCCATTCTATTTATTAGCTACTTCTTCTATTATTAGTTGTAAAGTATATCTAAGTACTTAATTAATTAGTTTACCCTTTGATCAATCCTCAATTTTTAATCATATAAGATAATTAATCAATTAAATAGTTTTTCAATTCTAATATTCTATTACTTAAACAATTCACAAACTTGAACCAATAATATCGCTCGAAAAGTTGATCTTTTAAGTATATATATTGATATTTCTATCATTATGTTTATGCAAGTATTTACATTTTTGGTTAGTCTTACTTTCATTGTGAGTGATTAGTTTTATTTTGTCTAGGAAATAGGGGAGCCATGCATTAGTTGTATTTAATCATGTAGATTAGAATGTTATAATGTTGCATTGTATTTGTTAATCTTAGTTTATTGATCACAAACTTTGGTTAAATGTGTTAATACATTCTATAAGTCGAGAGGCACGGATTTGTATCAGACTAAGCATGTTGTAGTAGACCGATCTAGCCATAGCGATAGCTCGTTAGAACCCGTTCTAAGGTTGACAAAAATATCGAGAGGTGGTTGTTTATAGACCTAAACATTTATCTTTGTTATGCATTTCTAATTTAGCATGAACCATATTACTTTGCATGTGTGACCCGACACCCCTAGACTCCGTTAGTTATAATTGTTTATTAATCATTTTTATTTACATTGCATTAACCCAAAATCAAAACGAAAAAATAAACGGATCTTGATAGAGACCTAACCATAGCAATTCTTAAAGTAACTCCCGTTTCTCTATGGTTCGATCCCTATTTTACTACATTAGTTTGTTAGCCAAGTCTAGGGTAATTATTTTTGATAGGTGTGCGACCGCCTAATCACCATCCGATATAATTATACCTAACTTTTAGTGTGTACATCTTTTAGTAAATGAAATCAATATTTACTTTTTAAAGCAACTTCCTTTTTTTTAGAATTTTACTATCGAGCTTAAAGCTAAAATCACGTGTGTATACAAAATTTTTGTATAAGTACGCATAAGAGTTGTATGTATAGCGTGAACATGTAATACCCCATAATTTCGTAAGTAGTTATATGAATAATTTATGTAATTCAAATAATTAATTAATGATAGTCGCAGTTCTAATAATAATAATTGCAATTAAGCCGATAATTAAATAATAAAATAAATAAGAAAGAAGGGAATTGGACTTAATGGCAATTGAGCTTGGGGTCGTGTGCTTGCCTTGTGTGGGAGTCTTATGGCTCAGGACTTAATGATAAGATACAATAAGCTATGACGGGTTTAATAATAAAATAATATATTATCTTAACCTAACATATAAAAGGAAGAATACGCCATCTAAATTTAGTAGTTCACAAATCTGGAATTTGAAGAAAGGAGGAGTTCTAGACCTAGCAACCGTTTCATCGTTATTCACGTACAAGGTAAGACCGTCTCTTAGTTTATCGTTTTAATTTGTCGTAAGCCATGTATAATACCAATTGTGACCATATTGTAGGCCTAGGACCAGACCTGGATCCACCGTGACCTAGCCTATGTTGTCGTGACCACCTTGTGGCCGTCGTTGACCGATGTCAACGCGGTGGTTGACCTGTAAAATCGTGTTTTCTGTCGACGCTTATGTCGAGCATAGTTTTGTGTACGGTGAGAGTTAGAAATAGCGGAGGGTTTGGTGGTGTTCCTGGAGGATAGGGGCGTCTAAGGGAGATGTCGTGGTGGCCAGACTCGGTAGCTAGTGCACCGGTAGCCGGAAAGTCGCGAAAACAAGGGAGGTTGAGTGTGTCATTTATAGAGGGATTTAGGGGTGTTGAAAGGTATGGTAGTGATCATAGTGGTGAGGGGGTGATGTTGGTAGTGTTGGTTGGGTCATGGCGGCACTGTGGTGCGGTGGTTGTTGAAAAAGGGTGAAATAGGGGAAAGTTGCGTGTTGGAGTCGCTACCGGTGTTGGGTTGTTTATGTGGTGTTGTTGTTGGGTCGAGCGAGTGAGGTACCACCCATAGAACCACCTTAGGTCAGTGGTGACAACGGTGGTGTCCAGAGGTGGTGAGGTGTGGTGTAGGAGTTGGTGTCGGGTAGGATTGGACACAGGTTGGAGGAGGTGTTGTTGAGTCTAATCGTGTACCTGGTGGCTAGGGCATGGGCGTCTGTCGTGGTGGCTAGGTCTGAACATGCTACTGGCGTCAGGAGAGGACCACCGTAGTGCTGGTGGCTGACCACGGTGGAGTTGGGGGTTGCGAGTTGTGTGTTTAGGGGGTGTTTGTCGAGGGGTTTAAGGGTGTGTAGAGGACCGGGTTTAAGAGATTGGGTGACTCGGGTTTCTTAATTGAATCGGGTTTTGAATTATCGTAATATTATAAGTAATAATAAATAATTATGTATAATTAATATTGGGTTATAAATAAATTATAAATAATTAATGTTGAATAATTATTATTTGTTTAGGTGACGGAGTTTGTTGACGATGTTGTTTATCATTATTTGGATTATCTCGCTTATTGGATTGCTTGCTTACGAGATAGGATAAACTACTCAACAATGATATGCAATTTGTGTTTATTGGCATGTGGTTATTATATGGATGATGGATGTTAATTTCTTGTTGCATATTGATTGGTTTATTATTATTGAGTGGTGCATATTTTATATGAGTAAATTGTGGAATCGGATTGAGAATATTGGACGGCCCCGACATAGTCTCTGGTGGATAACGTGTGTATGAGCATTGGACGGCCCCAGGCATAGTCTCTGGTGGATAACGTGTGTAGGAGCATTGGACAACCCCAGGCATAGTCTCTGGTGGATAATGTGTGTGTGAGCATTGGAAGGCCCAGGCGTAGACTCTGGCGGATAATGTGGTTAAGCTAAGTGGATTGTGAAAGTTAAAGTTATTAATTAAATTGTGTGGCATATGTTGTTTATTTATCTTACTCAGCCGCGAGGTTGACAGTGTATTCGTGAACACCTATGATGAACCATAAATGGGGAGCAGACTTGCAGGTGCTTGAGGCTAGCAGACTAGGAGCTTGGGAGGCGCGAGGAGCTTGGCTTGACGACTTAGATTTAGATCACTAGTTTATCTAATAATGGTTTTGACGTTTTAATTTTCCGCTGCGAGTTGTTTTTGTTTTTGTTTTTTTTTTTTTTTTTTAAAAATGTATTAGACATTTGAGTTTAATTTATCTAATTTGCCTTGGTTTGCTAAACTCTTTTATTCACTACCTCGGTCATTTCGAGATGGTAATAGTCCCATTTATCTAGGAAGGCCTGGTTAAGGCTCTTCGATAAATAAGGGGGTTACAAAGTGGTATCAGAGAGAACGATCCTCAAGCCCAAACCAATGAACGTAACAATGATGAGCATAGATTGTGTCTAATAAAATTTAACCCCTGGTAGGAACTGTTAGGAGTCCCATCTTAGGCTTTGGATGAGTAGGGCCCCTCACTCTAAACCATTGGCCCTTTCAGTTTCGAACCGGGAACCCTGAGAGAATATTTGAGAGTATGGGTAGTTATAATGAGGTATATTACATTTTAGAGGATATTTATATGAAGTTCCTAACATTTCTGCAGGGAGAGATTACGGTAAGTATTATGAATGATTTTTGGCTTGGTCGTAAGATGAGAATTGATATTGTTTAATGGATTAAATGAGGATTTGATGTTGAATTGTTTTTATCATGAGCATGCACGTAATTGTGAATGGATGTTGGATGTTTTGTGATAGTAGTATCATGTCTAGTGATATGCGGCTATGTGAATCCAGAAAACATGCTATATAATGAATTGATTAAACTTGTAATAGGGATGCTTTAGAGTAGATGTTAGTCGTGTGTGAAGTGTGATGACCAAGTTGCGATAGTATAGGTATAGGTGGGTGTTTATGAGGACTTATTACCTAGTAAAAGGAACCTAGAGATGAACCTTATTCTGTCATATTTTTACCTCTATTTGATATAGGTGTCGTTTGATCTCTGATTATTGTCTAAAGTTGAAATTTTTATGAGTGATAACCCAGTGAGTTATATTTCTAATGTCATTTGTTTCATGCTTAAAATTTTTACGGTTCGGGATAAATAAATGTTTTAGTGGAAGTGATCAGATTAGTCCTGTACAGTTTTGTGTTCGACCTATATTTTTGTAAAAATTATAATTTAAAACGTGTTTATGTTTTAGGCATGATTTAAACTCCATTGTTGAAAAGAGTCATATATGTTTTAAAACTGATAAGCCACGTTGCAAGATCATATTTTGATATTTAATGGTGATTGTTACAAGTTGACCCAAGTTGTTGGGCAAATTGCTGATCAATTTATGTTTAGACCAACTGAATTGTAAAAATTTTTATAAAATGGTCATTCAAGATTTGAACTCGATTCTTTTTCTCATGTGTTTCAAACTCTCTATATTTTCTGGAAATTATAAAAACTCAAAGAAAAGTCTAACGGTTATTTAATGGTAATTTTTGAAATTTACTACTTGATCTTGATTTCCGAAAACGCGAGTTTTACCAAAGTTCAATATAAGTTCTTAATCAATTCTTAACCTATGATAGTTGAGAGATGGAAATGACGATAGGGAGACCAAAGGAGGGGTAATTTAGGATATATTCGACTACACATTGTCTTAATTAGAGGTTTTATAATGTTTTAAATGTTAAGCTATATTTTCTCGGATAGAAGCTCATTTTGTTTATTTACTTTTATAGAACCATGCCTCCAGAGAAGTCAACACCTACCGCTGCTAATATCTCGCAAAAGGAGTTAGATCGAATCCTTTCTTTGAATGAAGCATTGATGGCCTTAGTAAAGACTAAGGGGACATTAGATCCATCAAAGATAAGTGCTATTATTTCTAGGCATAACCCGAGCAAGTTTGACGGATTGGTGTCGAGAGTTTGACAATATCTTTGAGTTGTTGGCTTATCCAGAGGAACTTCAGGTGGACCAAGCTGCATTTTATCTTAGGGGAAAGGCTGGGTTGTGGTGGAATAGGAGTAAGGTAACTATTAGGGCAGCAGCAGAGGAAAATGGGAGTAAGTATGTGAGCTGGGCAAGTTTTAAGAGGATCTTAGTAGCTTCATTTATACCTGAACATGTTAAGAGTAAGATGGGGGTGGAGTTTGATGCATTTAGGATGACTGAGGATATGACAGTAGAGACTTATCATAACCATTTTATGCAGTTGTCAGAATATGTTTCTGATCTCAATTTCACTCCTGAGGTTTTAGCAATGAGATTTGAGAAGGGGCTAACTACCAATATTAAGAAAAGGCTTGTAGCTGCTGAGCCAACTACTGTGGAGGATATTTATCGGAGGGTAGGGAAGGCTGAGAGAATTGATGATATGTTAAAGGAAGAGAAGAAGGAGAAGGAGGAGAAGAAGGAAAAGATTGAGAAGAGAAAGGCTGAGTCTTCTAGTGAGAATGTTGGGAGTAAGAAGCAAAATTCTAACCAGTATCGCTCTTACTTTGCTAATAGTGCACCGGTGGGATGAGTGAGCCGTGGAAGTGGTGGTCGGTCGGTGGTTAGTGGTGGTTTTGTTGGTAGTTGTTTCAGGTGTGGTAAGCTGGGGCATAAGATCATGGATTGTAGAGTGAATTTGGGCAAGCAAGGGAGTGGCAATGGGAATGAAGGTTATGGAAATGGAACCCAGAGGAATAACCAAACACCAGTACCAAGTGTTACAAGCAATAGAAATGCAGCGCAATGGAGTCCCTAGGGGAGCTACATCCATAATCAGGGCAATGGAGCTGGTCAGAGTAATGGAGGAAAACCATTTGGGACAGCAAGTACAGTACATCGGAAAGGGGAGATGGGTAACTAATATTTAGTAGGTGAATTAGAGTTTTATTATTTATAAGTATTTAAATTATTAGTGGTTATTATAAGGTATTAGTTCCGAAACTTCGGGATGACGTTTATTTTTAAGGGGGTAAAATGTGACACCTCATGTTGAGTTTATTTTGAGATACATTTTCGTGTTATGAGTTTATTTTGTGATACATTTTGATAAGTTTGATGTGGTTTGATAATAAAATGGTTAATTGGGTTACAATGATAATGAGTTGAGATGGTACTCAGTTGTTGTAACACCCCGATTATCCGGCCAAGATAATCGAAGCATTACCATCTCGGTTGCCTGAGGTAGTGTTTCAAAACTCTAATTAAAAGAACATTTTATTAATAATATAAGTTTAATGATTACAATTTAACATAATTAATAAATACACTCGTCCACTATGACTTATATCTCGTATCTACTACATGGCTCCAAACTCATAGCGCAGCCTCAAGTCCCGTAAGCAACATAACCTGAAATCAACATGCTTCCCATATGATCGAAAATATCATATGGATCGACACAGGCCGTCCCGGAAATAGGTGACAAATAACATAAGCCACAACGGTCAGTTTTGATAATAAAACATATAAGATGCAACAATAAAATAAGGATATAAAATATGACAATTTATGCATGAGACACAACTATAAGCTCCACCACACCGGTACCGGGACACACCAAGCCGTACCCACCACTCGGTGACGGCACCGCAACACCGCCCACTAAAACAGCCGGACCGCAGCCCGTAAAAAGGTACTCTGGACACAACGGTGCTACCGGGCCCGAGAGCAACTCGGATCCCATGGCAGACGACGTGACTCAACCTTACGTGTCCCTCCATAACTCAAGCCATTAATGTGCACATCCCTCTTGGAGTGGGAAGCTCCAAGAGGCGACTAAAGCGGAAGACGGTCTCCCAACCGTCTCCCGTCTCCAATACAATCATCACACCGCCAACATCAACCTCCATCAAGAAGTACGACTCATACATATGCAACTCTGATACAATTCCGTCTACCAACATTTCATTTGATAATCTAACCACATACCATGACATATTCATGAACTCAAGAAGCAAATACTCAACCCAATATCATATGAAGTGCAATCTCGACTCATTCATTATTTCGTATCAACCATACTTACCATATGAATGCAAGACAACTCATTTCATGAAACCAAAGGATAAAGACACACACAAGACTAACTATAACATCGAAACCGAGTAGGATTAACCTACCTTTTAGCATCTTCAACAAGCTATAAAAATCCAACTCGATTCCACCTCATAAAACCGTCTCATCCTACAATAACCATATAATAAGTATCATAATACATCCTATAATACCATAATAACTAAAACCCCTTATTAATACAAATTAATTACCTACTAATCTAATTAAAGTCACTAATAAACGAAATATACAAAACCCCCCACAAGTTAGGGTTAAAGGAGATGTTTAGATCTAGTTACAAAGTGAAAGGATGGTGAGTAAGGTGTGCTAATCTTAAATCCAGGCTTAGACTCCATAGGAATAGGGTTTAGGATGATTTTAGAGAGAAGGAAGAGAGTTTAGAGAGAAAGGGGAAGAATGAGAAATGAATTAGGGTCAGGGACGATTTGGCTAATTATCGCGTTCTGACACTGTCACTCGGTCGAGTGGCTGGTTCACTCGGTCGAGTGACACATACTCGGCTGATTTAACCCAACTAAGTCGAGTAGACCATATACTCTGCCGAGTGCACCCTACTCGGTCCACTTCCACACTTTACTAGGTCTAGTCTAAGCTCCACTTGGTCTAATGTAAGGTCAAATCTTACTCTCGTATGACTCTCACGCATCCCAAGTATTCTATACGAATCCCAAAATATTCGGGTATTACAATCTTCCCTTCTTAAAATGAACTTCGTTCTCGAAGTTCGTCTTTAACTCTCATTCCCAAAATATTCCTTGTTCTCACTCCTCGCTCTCGCGTACTCATAACTGTTCTCATTTCTCTTATTTGGTTTTACCTCACACCTTTGTGTAATACATTCCCTTACTTTCTTATGTCTATCGTGCAAAGTTTCTCTTTAACTTCCTTATTATTACATTCACTCCCCCTAATTAGAACTTCGCCCCGAAGTTCATCGACTAATCCGACTGAGACACTCCCCCTAAAGGGCCAAAAGTGGTAAATTTCCGGGTTTCTTATGTTTCCGTGGTTATACGGTGTCATTCTATTATATGGTTATATTAATCATACAGTCTGCTATTAAATTTGTGCCGCCATAATCGCGAGTCTTACGAGATTTTCCATTTATATATTATTGCTAATGAACTTCTACATGCATACATTCATCATGCCAAATATCGAATATATCTGCTACGCTATGCATAGATCATATTGAATCCGCTATTTGAGTTCACAAGTGTTCCAATTTGACGTTACTTGTACCACTTTTCCACTTAGCACCGTTACTATCCTCGTTTATGCATTCATATTTCTAACATGGTATACAATGCCTCTCATCAAACAAGCAATTGAATGAAATTAAACGTAAACAATTCATTGAGGTCTACCATGTTAAATCTTTTGGGTCGGTCAACTATTAGGAACTTGGTACATCCGCAAAACAAATTCAAAACATCGGGTGTCCCACCAAACAAGTCAAACTCAGCCTACTCGATCGAGTAGGTAAACCACTCGCTCGAGTGGGAACTTGGTTCAAATATAGCCCATCTACTGGTTAGGTCACTCGGCCGAGTAAAAACATGCACTCGGTCGAGTAGAGTCCCACTCGATCGAGTAGAAGAGGCACTCGACCGAGTGAAACGAGCAGTATGGGTAATGGCCGAGCATTGGTCTCCAAACTTTCCTATTGCTACTAACATACACAAAAAAGTCTCCAATGGTGCTTATCACACTATCAAACAAAGTAGGTCGATAAAGATTGGCCTTATGGCCGGTTACAAACAAGAAAGGTAAATATCCAAGTGTCATACCGACACAAATGTCACCAAATTCGGGCAAACTACGATACACTAGGAAGACGAAGTCTTCCTCTTCTTTGCAAGGCTCTTCATCCATTGCTTCTAGTCCTTCTTCTCCTTAGCCTCTTTTCCTTTGCCCCCTGAGTGATCGCCCACGTCTTCTCTTTCCTCTACGTCCTCCCTCCTACTTCCCTTCGAGTAGGTCTTCTAGCTCTACAACATCACAATATCATGCCCAAAGGGGACATTCCCACTATCACCTTGACCATAAACACCTTCTTGGATTTTATCGTCATGCCGCTCAAAGACATTACCCACAAAGCCGCTATCTCCAAATCCCCCCTCTCCTTGATCCGCGGCCTCCGTTGCCGCCCCGGAAGGTTCTTCACCAAAACCACCTACTTGGGTGGTGGTGGGAAATTCAGTCCTTGCGTTTCCCATCCACGGGTCGCGCAAGTGGCCCTCATGAAACCGAATGTTGGTTCCCCAATCCGAAGGTTGGATACCATAAGCACTAAATACACCCGACGCGTCTCCCGGGTTGGTCCAAAAGCTAGGGTGGTAAGCGGATCATACCCCTTGGTTGTAAGCCGCCTCCGTCATGTCTCTCAAAACCAAGTCGGTGTTAACTCGGTGAATAAGGTAGGCCATTGGATCATAGTGGGGCTCGGGTTGGACAAATTCCCCGGTATAGGCAAAGTCTCCGGTATAAGGCGTGCGCATCATAGGTGGGTATCTTTGTGTGGGTATGGGTGGGCCTCTAGGAATAGACATAGGCCGGTAGGATGATGTGGAAGTTCGTCTACCCGAAGGAGGGGGTGGAGAAGGGCGGGGTGGAGAAGTATCTCGCTCCATGGTCTCATCATCAACATCAAAGGTGACGTCATCGGGGATAGCATAGCGGCGGGGCGGAGGGAGGGGTGGTCTCACACTCTCTAGGAGTGTGGTCGGTGGTAGGTCTTGCTCGAGGGGGAGGGTTATGTGCCATTGCCCATCAACTCTCCTAAAGTAAGTACCCGCCTTTCTTCCCTTTGACACCCATGATTTTGATTCCATCCAAGTAAGGTCGAAGTACACCACTCCCGTAGACATAGGCTCATATATTTCTCCTTGATCATACCCCGACAAACTCTTAACCAACTGAGTCACTAATACCACACTATCTAAGGAGCACTTATCCGGCTCAATCATCCTCACAAAGGCTCCACAAATTAAGGACACGGAATTAAAGAGAAAGGATGTCTCATAGAGGGGGTTGACATAAGAGCTTAGGATTAGGACTTCCGTGGAGTTAAGCTTACTCGGGTCTTTCCTCCCATATAGGAGGTTGGTCAAGGACCGGAGGAAAACTTTGAGCACCGGATGCTCTACATCACTCACTTTCATGCTACTAACCCCCTTCTTTACCTCTCTAGTGAGGAGAAAAAATTATTTCCCGACCTTCATGTCTTTCCCCACTCGGTCATACCTAGCGGGGTCCCTCCTAGCCACTCCCAAACGGTCGGCGAAGTCACTAAGGGATAGGTTGTAGGAAGTGTTTTTGAGCCTAAAGCTCACGGTCTCG
>VHZZ01012346.1:32634-51309 GCA_009801015.1 Silene noctiflora | reverse complement strand
TTCATTTTTGGACTTCAAACATTGGGCTTGACTTTGCATTTGACTTCACTTTGCATTTCCACATTAATCCAATAATTCTTCATGCAAAAACCCATAAAAAATTCCACACTTAGTCCAATACTTACTCTTGACTTAGCCCTTGTACTCTAGCTTGCATACTTAGTAGAATTTAGCTCCTAAAAGCTTACTTACCTACAAACATGTTAAGACAAACAAGTGCAACTAGAAATACAATATTATCTCAAAAACACTAAGATAAGTGCTAAATGACATGTAAAATGGAGCTAATCTAGGGGGTTAAAATGTATAAATAAAGCACTTATCAGTAGCACTAGAAGCCTCTTCCTCCTCAAAAGCTTTAAGATCTTCTAGCAAGGACTTTCTAGCACTTTACAATTCCTCAAGAGAAGCACTTTGAGCGGCTTCTTTAAGGAAACGTAACCTCCTATGCAAAGTTCTTCCCGGCTCGGGATCAAGTGGAAATAGATCTCCTCTTCGAAAGGACCTATGCATAAGATAACAATCTAGGTAGGTTTTAAGTAACGGTCTCAAGGAACAAGTATTCCTTAACACAAAGAGAACAAGATAAAAACTTAATAACAAATAAAACAAAGAACCATTTCCCCGGCAACGGCGCCAAAATTTGATAAGGAAGTCGCACACCTATCAAAAATAAATCCCTAGACGTGGCACAAATGAATGTAGTACGTAGGGATCGAATCCATAGAGAAACGATAGTTTTATAAGTTGTTATGAATTTATCGGGAACGGGTTATCTTTTTGTTTTGGTTGAGAAATGCAATGTAAATAACAACAATTAAGCAAATAAAATAAGCAATTGTAAATGAAATATGATTAACAAATATAATTAAAAGATAGTCTAGGGGTTTTGGGTCACACATGCATAATAAAACAATTTATATTAAATTAGTAATGCTAATATAGATAAATTCCTCGGCCTAGAGACACCCACCTCTCATCATTAGTGTCAAGGCTTAGACCGGGTCCTAGACACTCTCGCCGAACTAGGTCGTTCTACTACAACATGCATAGTCTAATACATATCCGTGCCTCTCGACTTATAGAATGCATTAACAAATTTAATCCTAGAATGTGATCAATAAACTAAGATTAACAATACAAAGCAAGCAAGTATAGAAACAATTATGCAATATTAAAACATACTAATCTAACATGTTATATGATTACTTATGCATGGCTCCCCTTATTTCCTAGAAAATAGAAATTTACTCACTCATGTTATAAATAATGAAAACTAAATATGTAATGAAATGCATGAACATAATGAAATGACTAAATTAATAAGAATGGAAATTGGAAAATGTAAATATGAAATAACTAAATGATGTGAAAGATTAACTATTATGCTAATGATGAAAAGTGAAATGCATAGGGATGTAACTAAGAAATGTAATAACTAAATAACAACTAATTAACCATATGAAAAAGCTAAATCAAACTAACTAAAGAACAATAATATAAAAACTAGAAAGGAAATAGATTGCCGAAATGAAATTGAAATGAGGAATGAAGAGCAATATAAGAACTTAGAACTTGTATTGAAATTATAACCAAAAGATTGTATGATTACAAATGTAAACTAATAACTTTAGGATACTAAAGAAAATTAGAGAGAAAAGAGTGTAAGAATGTGTAAAAGTGATAAGAAGTGATAAAAGTGGTGCTCTAAGGTCGGGCTAGGCCTCCTTTTATAGTGAATTAGGATCCATAACGTTTTCTCTTCAAAGGAATCCAAAGCACCTAAACCCACCCAACCCCGATCGGGGACAGGCCACCCGATCGGGGTTGCGCTAATCCGGATTAAAGGCTTTAATGGCCATGGAATCCAAAGTTTAGCATTGAAGCGTCTTTAATCACCCGGGTAAATGCATTTGTGTGGAATTTTGGAGGAATCCCATGTTGCANTTGAAGCGTCTTTAATCACCCGGGTAAATGCATTTGTGTGGAATTTTGGAGGAATCCCATGTTGCATTTCCTCATGAGTTGTTTGGACTTCTTTTGTGGGCTACACTTCTCATTTGTTTACATTTTGATTTGAATGATTAATTGGGCCATTTATTTAGCATTTGATCATTTCTTCCATCACTTGAGCTTGCATGACCATGCATGATCCAATTCAACTTCCACTTAGCTTTGTGATCTCGATATTTTCTCTTTTTTTTACGGGAATTAGCTTATAAAAGCTACATTTCCTACAAAACACGTTAAACGCAAGCAAAACAACTAGAACACGAGATTAGCTCAAATAAACACTAATAATAGTTCAAATAGATAGTAAAACCGAGTTAAAATATGAGGTAAAATCATATATAAAATGGACTTATCAGAACTCACGAACCACATGCACTTTTTCAAGCTTTGGCAACGAAGTAGTAGTAGAGGTCACCACACACAAGTAGGCTTGGCAACCTTTCCTTACCATACTTACCAACTTCAAATTGGAAATCAACTTCACACCCATTTGGGAACGGGTTCTCTTATAGGTTACACGGGAACCTAGCGGACTCTTAAGACAAATCTTTTGATCTCTACACTCAAATCTAGCATAGTACTTAGAAAACCAATCCATACCTAGTATTACATCAAATTCCTCGAGGGGAAAACGAAGTAGGTTAGTGAGAAATATAGTTCCCGAAATAGAGATAGGAACATTCGAGTAGGAGAGGGAACAAGAAATATTCTCTTCGGATGGTAAAGATATGGGGGTATCTTTACTAGGAATAGGCTCAAGGGCTACCTTTTCTGAAAAATTGGAAGATATGAACGATAAAGATGCACCGGTATCAAATAGAATAAGGCAAGGGTGATCAAGAATTGAGAACATACCCGTAATGATATCGGGATGAGCGGCAGTTTCGGCTCGACACATCACAAAGATTGTTCCTCTTGGCTTGGCATTTGTAGTAGGAGCATTCTTCTTCTCGGGGAAATCATGCATGTGATGGTCGAGCTTCTTACAATGATAGCAAACCAATGGCCGACCATAGCATCCAACACCGGGGTGAAAGTCTTGCTTACAAGTAAAGCACTTGCGAGACTTCTCAAGATTGTTGTTGTTGCTTGGTTGGGGAGCTTGTATACTTGACACTTGAGCTCTTAGCACTAACTTCTTCTTATTGGCATAGCTTGGTGTAGATGAGGGGACAAAGGGTCTTTTTCCATGGAAGTTAGGGCGGTAAGAGTTAGGAGCGGCACGAGGCTTAACATCTTCTTCAATGGCCTTCAAAGAGCTTTTGGCCCAAATAACATCATCATAAACTTCCACAAAGGTTGTTGAGTTTCTCCTCACCATGCTTTCCACCTTAGGATTCAACTTATTCTTGTAGAAGTAGACATGATCTTCTTCATCCTTCACGATCTTAGAGGCATAGTGAGCAAGGTCATTGAAATTGTCGATGTACTCTTGAATGGATAGGCTTCCTTGCTTGAAGTCCATGAACTCATTCAATCTTTGTTGCTTAAGCTTCTTAGGATAAAAGCGGGTCTCCACAAGGGTCTTGAAGTGACTCCAATCAAAGGTAGGGTCTTGAGTGATGCTAGCACCGGTCAAAGTCCACCACCTATCGGCTTCCTTCCTAAGAAAATGAGAGGCTAACTTCACCTTGTCCTTCCCTTTAACATCGTAAAGAGAGAAATTCTTCTCCATGTCATGAAACCACTCCGATAGCTCAAAATTATCCACTTCACCACCATAGGTCCTAGCCTTGTTCCTTGCAAGTTTGCTTACAACCTAAGCATAGCTTCCTTGACGGTTCCCTTCTTGAGGCATCACAGTGGCATTTTGTTGATTTTGGAGGACTTGATCAAGAGCGTGCATGATCGTGTTGTCAACGTGACTTGGTCGCACCATCTTCTCAAGGTATCAAAATCAAACAAGTTAGTACCTATCAATTAGCATTTACAAGTAGAATACCAACATAAGTCCTTAATTCTACCCATCTCTCATTCATTATTCGAGGTCACATTCTCATTTAAGTTTGGGTTACACGAGCGTGCGTCGGGAGAACTAATGCTCTGATACCAACTGTGACACCCCGCGTTAGAGCAGAAGATATAACTAATAAATTTGCAGCGGAAAAATCATGAAAAGTTTGAAACGTTTTAATGTTCAACACGAGGTATCATTAACATAAATAAACGAGTGCGAAAGAGTAAACTTAGGTTATTATAAACCAAGTCTAGCAAATGAGGGGAAAAGATATCCCACGAATTACATGTTTTAAAGGGTGAGTCTAAGCGTAATAATAGGCAAAAATCCAACGATCAAGGTACTCGCTAGTTCACACATGTCTTCACCCCACAAATGCACCAACTGATACCTGTCATTCATGTAAACATGAACGCCACAGTCAGTGGAGAGTAACTCAAGGTTTTCCCAGCCACATTTAGTCAAAACGAATATAAAGGAGAACTCAATTAAACAAACATAAAAGAATATGCGAATACTTTCCATAGCAATGCGAATGACGTCATATATAACAAGTGATAAGTAAACATAAGCAATTCAAGGTAATAAGCAATAAGCAAAACACAAGAGCGGGATCAAATGAAAATTCGCATGAGCAATCATTCAAGTCACATACCACATCCTTACTACTCTAAACTCAAATTCCTCTTAGTAGGACTAACGGTCCTAGTCTAAACCTGGCCAGACTCTCGAGAAAAAATGTTTCCCGAATGACCTGCGATAAACGTTTCGCATCCAAGACTCGATCAACAAACGGAAGTCGAGTACCCCACAATCGTAAACGTTCCGAAGGAGGCGTAAATGATAAGAGTGAACCCACACTTGGCAAAAAACTCAAGTGGGGAGTAAGACAAGATACGCATGAATTTAGCAACATGACAAACTCACAAGGATCAAATGAGAGGTAATATATATCATTTAATACAATTGAAACATAAAAGAATGATTCATAACTCAAATATAAGTTACTTGAATGGAATGTAAGGAAATGATAACAATATGAGTTAAGTATTATGAAACATGAGATAAAACATAAACAAACTAAAGGGGCTCACATATAAAGCATGAAAGGTCATTACTTAACATGAATAACATTGTACTTCACATTCATATGTCATTTGAATAAGGTATAACCAAACGATAACAATTGAGTTTNTTACTTAACATGAATAACATTGTACTTCACATTCATATGTCATTTGAATAAGGTATAACCAAACGATAACAATTGAGTTTCATTATGTAAAACACAAGACAAACGTATACAACCCAAATTCCGAGTCATTTATGAGTATACATCATGGTAGTAGGGTCATACAAGGTCCACAATACAAGTCCATGACATAATATAAGTCAATTGAGTGCTTAAATAAAGAAAGAAGAAAGTTGCAAATGGCGTGGCATGAACCACGCCGTACTCAATCAGGGACCAAGGCACCGTGCCCAACTGGTCGTGCCCTGCCTTGCTTGTCATGCCCAACCCTTCCAGGCACCAATGGACCGTTCCTAGAAGGCCGTGCCGTGCGGTGGGAGCCGTGCCCAGCTCCAAACGTGCCACAACTCCAAAAACTTCAACACAAATGCATACAATCGATTATGAACATGTAATCAACAAGAAATTTCACATGTATACTCAAGAATGAACATGTATTTGAGACGGGAATCAATAGTTTGCATATTGAAACAACCAACTTTACCCAATTGTTCCAAACCAATTGTTTACATATCCAAGTTACTAGCTTTTTCTCCATTGTTCACATACAAACACTTTCCTTCAACAATTTTATGACATAAAATAATACAATAACATGATACAAACCACAATTCATCCTTAACATCCACACATGAGACTAATCCATCCTATTCATGAAATAAGGCATGTGAATTCATATTAAAAAAATTTCAACAAACACAAATAGAATCATTCATTGAACAAACAACCAAGAAACATAACAACATGTAAAGTTATCAACTTTAATCACATAAAGACTAAATCTTTCACATTAAAAACACATAATTTGACATAAATGTCGAGTAACCTATCACCGTTACCTTCTTTGCACTTCACTCGTCCAAAGTATCGTCAATCGCGAACGAATATTCTTCCGGGTTGTCCAAATTGCTTCCTAAAACACAATACAATCAAAATGGTCAATTTTGGCAAACCCTAGAAAGATGGAATTTAGAAAAGTCAAGAAAGGACTAGACTTTATTACTTGGAAAGACGAAGAACGAGAAAAGAGGAAGAATGGCGCAAGAATGGAACGATTTGGTGGAGAAATGAGTGACTTATGAAGTTTTTAACCTTAAAGAGAAAAATGGTGGTTAATGGAGATGAAAGATGAGAGTTTTCAGATTTTATGAAGGTTGAAGATGAAGTATGAGGGATTTTCCACATAAAAGGAACACTAGAAAGGCCCAAAATGACTATACTTGGCCCAACTACCAAAGTAAATGGGTTTCCACTCAAATTTGATGTAGAATCTGTTTCTACAACCCATTTGGGCTAAACGATTCCAAATCCTATCTACTTATATAAAAATACTATTTTTTATAAAAAATATGGTTTATTTGGTAAAAATGAAAAATAAAATAGTTAATTAAATATAAATTCCAAAGCGGGAATTCCGCGTGTGTTACAATCTTCCCTCCTTTTAAAAGGTTTCGTTCGCGAAACTTGAATTAAGGGAGGATACTTTAGGAAATAAACTAGGATACTTGGTACGCATAGAGGCTTCCGGTTCCCAAGTATCCTCTTCTATATTGCCACACTTCTATAAAACCTTCATTAAGGGTACACCCTTACTCCTCAATTTCTTATCTTTCTTGTTCAAGATACGAATTGGTCTCTCTTCAAAAGATAGACTTGGCTTATGCACGGGAATTTCATTTTGAAACACATGACTAAGGTCGCTAATGTATTTCCTAAGTTGAGACACATGGAAAACTTCATGATCTTTACCCAAACTCAGGGGTAAATCCAATTTGTAAGTCACGGCACCAATTCTCTTCACAACATCATAGGGTCCAATGTACTTTGGACTCAACTTCCCTTTCACACCAAACCTTTTCACTCCTTTCATAGGGGAAACCTTCGAGATCACCTTATCACCAACTTCAAACTACAAGGGTCGACGACGAACATCGGCATAAGACTTTTGGCTATCTTGAGTGCCTTTCATTCCCTCTCGGATGAGCTTTACATGGTCAATAATCTCGGATAGCTTGTCGGGTCCTAAATCACGAACATCACTTGCTTGATCCCAACAAATCAGACTATGGCCCTTTCTTCCATACAAGGCTTTATAAGGGGCCATCTTGATAGAAGCATGGTAACTATTGTTGTAAGAAAATTCCACTAAAGGTAAGCTCTTTTCCCAACTAGCATGGAAGTTTGGGGCACAAGCACGCCATAAATCTTCAAGGGTTTGAATGGTTCTCTCATTTTGTCCATCGGTAGCGGCATGAAAAGCGGTACTTATCAACAACTTACTACCTATAGTATCTTGCAAAGCTTTCCAAAATCTTGAACAAAACCTAGGGTCACGATCCGAAACAATCTTTCTTGGAACACTATGGTAACGAACAATCTCCTCCATATAGGCACTAGCATGGCGATCCAAACTTCAAGTCTCTTTAATAGGAACGAACCTAGAACACTTGGTCCACCACCGTCTTGCAAGGCTTTCTTCTCCTGGAGGTGCCCATAACGTTCCTGCCTTTGTCCTTTTCCCTGGTGGTGGCCATAACGTCCTGCCTTTATTATTACGTTCCCCACGAAGTTCCCACACCTTTTCTAATTCTTATACCTTAGAAAGCCTGGATGCATGCGTCCGAAACCAAAAATTAATATCCTTGTAGTTCATACACTTCAACCCTTAGGATCTCGTCTTCTTTTTAGGTTCGTACACCCTAATCTCCCTAGAGTTCATATACTTATACCCCTAGGATCATAATCCTTTAAGATCATACTCCTTTAGAGTTCCTACACCCCCTAACCTTGGTTACCCCTTAGGTTGAACTTATATTTGGCCTCCTACCCATCAATGTTTTTCGTTAGGGCCTACACCCTAGCACAAATCCTTACATATCCTTTAGGTCTTATCCCTCAGCTCCTACGCACCTCCGGAAACCTCTCAGGAAAGAAGGTTTCAGGTATGACTTCTTCTTATGGCTGGCGAGCTTCCTCATGTAGTCAATTGGACTTTAAATGACCCTCCCCGGAAGTCGACAGACTCAAAAATGTTCCCGGCGACAAGTCCTCGTTCAGTCCCCTTGAACTGCCTCGCGTCGCCATAGTCTTCAGGTTGTAATATTCCATTGACCTGAGGGCTATACTATGACTTTCGCCTTGTCCCGGCCTTAGTCAAAGTGGGGGCTCTGTAGATACCTCGTTTCTGCACCCTTCGCCAACCACCCAGTGATGATTGGGCCGCATGTTTAATATATGAAGCGATTATATGACATTTCATTAATTTATCGACAAATGATTGCTCAAACAGTCGTGTCAACCCCTCTGTCGTCATCTACGTGCCGATACGGTCGTTTTGACAGTAATTAGAGTGCATTTGGAGTCCGGGTTAAAAACCGTGTTCATTTTATGAAACCGTGTTCATTTTCTAAAAACCCGTCTCAAATCTGGGTCGGGATATTTCTAGGAATGCTAAATAATATCTAAATATTTTTAAGATTTCTAAAATATCTTATTTTGACGGAATAATGAAAACAAATCCTTTCCAAACTCTGAAAACGCGTAAGTCTTCGATGCTGAAGGAGAACATCCTCCTGGAGAGGATGCACAGCCTCATGCGCCTCTTCCTGGGCTTGTTTCCAGTAGTATCCAAATATTTCCTGATTTTCTACGTATTTTAATCCTTCGAAAACTCCCTATTTCCCGCCTAGTATAAATAGAGGCCTTCGCCTCACATATTTTTCACGCGAGTGTCCGCCCTTCTCTTCTCTTTTTGCATTCTAAGACCACGAGCTTTTACTATTGACGCCTACGTGCTTGATCTACTCGATCACGTAAGCCTAGATCATTCTAGGTACCAGCCACGTTTGCATAGACCGACCAATTTAAGCACTGCACTTAATCAATTTAATCAACTTGTTTTCTAAAATCCTTTTTTCAAAGGGCATCTTTGTTTTACATCGAGTCGAGCAATCACTAAAACCGAATTAGTCAATCTCGTTTCGTTAACATGTAAGTCTGAGGGTGTAAAATTCCAATTTATGTTTTATTTTATGCATTTATAATTATGTAAGAGTCCATGTCGCAAACACGCTCAAAATCGCTTTCAAAATCATAATTTTTTAAACCTTTTTTGACGACTCAGCACGAAAACACTGTCGAGAAGAATCACATTAGCAGATGCGCCTTCTGGAATAGTCGCAGTGTCTGCTGCACCTCTTCCAGAGGCACCTTGTCTGCTGCTTCTCTTCTTCTTCTTCTTCCTCGAGTACTAGCTGTTTCGCTTTTCTCCCTTTTCTTCGTTTTTTCTTCTTTCTTTTGTAATTTCCAGTTTCCTAATTTATTTTATTTTATCCTTTTCGACTTAAATCCCTTATAATTCGATATTTGTGGGTGTTTATCATTTATTCAAACCCGTATTTCAATGGTTTGATTTTTCCCATATCAAATCATTAGAATTTGACTTTTGTATATAGTTTTCGCCTCGTGACGGTCTCGTATATATATAATCTTCATCAACCTCTTCAATTTCGAGTTTAAAATCAATAAATACACCTAAGTCAACCAACGAACGATAACAATCCGCGGGTGTGACTTTCATAGTCAGAATCCAATTCGAGAACAGTCGCATAAGGTGATGCGCCTATCCTAGAGGACGCACCATATGCTACGCCTGTTCTGGGTTGGCTTCTGTCTCTGAACTCGTCTCGTTTCGACGTAGCCTTACTAATTAGTTTATAATTGACTATTATTTGTATTACCACTTTATGTTTCGACATGTTTAATCATTTATTTATTTTATTTATTTCCTAAAAACCCTTTCGACGTGTTTATGGCATAGATTCATTGTTCACCTTTTGTAATTTATTTTCTTTCATTCGTTTATTCCTTTTCACATGTAATGAATATAAATCTCCACTTTGACCTAATTGTATGCTAATTAGGTGTTAACCGACTTAGTCTAATTCACATGTTAGGATTAAAACGTTGTTCGTCGCATTGCATGCATATAAACTAATAGCATATCGAGTATAAATGGCATTCCCTGATCATTAGGAGAGGTCGCTATCGAGGCGGGCGGGATTAGGTGTTCTAATAAGAGCTCCTAATACATACTCTCACCCCTTACTCAGATATCCGTGACCACCAGTGTTCATTGGCATCACGAGAATCATTCTAAGGGCGGCGAATTTCTTAGTATTCATGTCACTACTTTGTGTCTTGACATGATACGAAGTATTCGAACGAATCCAATTATCCACAAAAATTGGTTGCGACTCCACAAATGCGGGCTTGTTCAAACCATTCAACAGTTTCAATGCTTTCAAATCGGTAATGGCCCAAGACGTGCTTTGTCAACACAAAGTTCTGTGGGAGAAGTATCGTCGCCTCAAACTTTCCAACGCACAGGTGCGCGCTGCGCGGATTGCCCATGTCCACAAGTACATATCAAATAGACAATGAAAGAAAAAATACAACCTTATAGTATAACCGTTTAAATGTTGATGCAAGACTAAACCAAAAGTAATTATCTATGGAGTTATAGACGTTAACCAAAGCTAAGACTGTCTGACCTAAGCGAACTCAGTGGTGACACGCTCCCTCTGAGACCCCAGACAAGCTCCCAGTAAACATCAACGCCTGATATGACTACCTTCTCCCCATTTGCCGGCAATATTAAATGGATCACCGCAGACACATAAAACAAAACAGAAAACACACAAACACCACACAAGATCAGTAACAGAATAGAAATAACACAGAAACGATAGTACAAAAGGACACCACAAGCATACACAATAGTACCGTCCTCCTCCAACTCCAAACTCCGTAGTAACCAATGGCTCCCATCGCAACGAGTAGCAGGGTTCCAATCACAACAGGTAACCCACCCCAGCCGATGCCAGACCACAACACCGTACATCAAAATTCCCGCTCATCGTAATGAGAGAACCCAAGGTCATTAATGTGCGCATCCCCCTTGTGACAGAAACACAAGAGGCGAAACAAGGGGGTGAGCCCATCTCCCGACATGGCTCACAATATCCAATCCAATCCTCCAACAACCACAACAGATAATAACACAATACTATAAGCAACAATCACAATAATCTACTCATGATGACAACTAAATACATCAATACAATCAAACACAAACTTTACTGAGTCGGGAAACCTTACCTTTTCGCAATCCAAGCACACACTAGTAATTGCAATAGCAATCCACCATGAAACTGTCACCTACAAATAATAATCAAATACAATTACTAACTACCCCTCAATAATCAATCTAACATGTCTATTTAACAATTCCTCATATTCACCTAATTAGGGTTAGGTCATAAATAAAACAAATAGAGAACAGAGATCAAGATTTACAACCGATCGACACGAAGGAACGAAGGCGAAATCCCGAATGCAAATACCCAATCCTTAATAGATGATTAAGAGAGTGATTAGGGAGAGGTTGAGAAATGATTTGGATTGTAAAATGACGTTTGAAAACTGTAAACACAACTTATAAAACATCCCCTGATCACTCAAATCAAAGCGCAGAAATAACTCGTCAGACCGGCCACTTGATCTAGTGTCCCCACCCACTCGGCCGAGTGGCATCTAGTCGATCAAGTTCCCAGCATACTCGACCGGGTGACACAAAAAAGAAACCACCCCCAACTCCCTACAAATACTCGATCAGACCTACTCGCCCGAGCAAAACTCCCCCCGACCTAGTGCCCTAACCTAGAAATACGGAGTATTACAACAATACTGGGAAACCAACTCAGGTTGATCAACCTTGGGGAGACGAACAATATCGGTGTTCATTCTTTCAACATGACCACAGTATCCAGAAAACGCAGAATAATAGAAGTAAAAAGATGGCCCACTTGAGGCTAGAAAACCTGGAAAAAATTAGGCGTAATTCTGTCTGGTCCAGGTGATTTTGATCCATCCATACTATGAACTGCACGAGAAACTTCATGTTCCCTGAAATGGGATGTTAACAACGAACATTTAGCCTAGGTATGAGGGGGAAGATCAATCGATGACAAGAAAGTGTCAAAATTATCAGACGGAAAAGTATGAGATTGAGTGGGAGCCGCTCCGAGGATGCTTTGGAAATAAGAGAGTATTTCAGCTTCAATATTAGCCTATTCATGAAGCTAAATTCCCGCAGCAGTACGAACATCAAGAAAGCGTTGTTTCGCAGATCTTTGTTTTACTCGGGTAAACAAAAAACGAGAAGGAAGACCATCCAAAATTTCTCGGCGAAGCTTCGAACGTTGAATCCAATATCCATGTTGTTTTCTAATCATTTGAAGACAGACGATTCGAGCGTAAAGAATAGTACGCGGTAACAGTTTAACAATCAGAAATAGAAAGCGAAGAACTATTTAAATCATAATCCACAGATGACCAATTTATTTTGTTGGTAATTTTGTGCTTGACAACCCAACTCATAATAACATACCGCACCGTAGCCAGCTTACAAGATAACACGTACATGGTGGACCCCGTCACACGAGTTTCCCATGCAAGATTAACCAAGTGCATAACTTCAGGTATGAGAAGACACCAATTGTCAATACGGTGGGGGCGTCTAGATTTCCATGCCGAGAAAGAAATTGTAGAAGAATCTAAGCTTGATCATAAATGAAAATAGGGAGATTGAGAATAGAGGCGTTAGTAAAAAGGTGAAACCAATCTTGTGTTGCATACGCTTGATCAAGACTTTCCATAATGCATTGCTCGTTGTGCTTACCATTCGTCAAAGTAAATCGTGGGCCGAAAAAAAGCACATCCGTCAAACTGTTATTAAGGCGCTAAGCAAAAAAATCAGATTGACCTCAAATAGAAATTGATCCACCAAGCTTATCCGAATGTAGTTCTACTTGATTAAAATCCCTGATAACAATTAATGGAGAAAAACCCGAAATTACATCTGAAATCCTATCCCACAAATAAGGGTGATACATAAAAGCTTGTTCCCCATATATAAACATTACATACATAGCATATTTTGTACAAGGGTTAACTTCATAAGTAATATCACAAAAGATAAACCGTGGGTCGCTTCATAAAACTTGGATATCCATGGAGCTATTCCACCGCAAAAGAAGACCACCACTACGACCAGAGGAGTTCACTCCATACGAGGTTGGTAAACTGAGATGGGAAGTCTTCGTAGCAGCCGTGCCAACGTCAGTGTGAGTTTCTTGCAAAAACAAAATTGACGGATGATATTTATGGACACGGTGAAGGAGGTAAGGAATTGCAAGATCACCAGTCTCTCTAAATCCCCTACAATTCCAACAGAAAATGCTCATTTATCACCGGGTGGCGAATTAAGGTCCACCACCAGGCCTAAGACGTAGGTTGTGTCTTCAACACTTTCTTTTGTAAACAAATTTTATCTTCCTGCCAGGAGAGTCCAAAGTATTGAAATTAGGCCCAGACCCATCAGGACTGTCATCGTTGTCTGGATCACGAAAGAGGCAATCTACGTTAATGGTTTACATTGAAGTATTTGGCTCAGATAGGCCTAAAGACAAAATAGTGTCCGGAACCGGAACCCTAAATACCGGAGAAGGCTGACGTAAGCTAGACGCACCATAGGAAGTGAAGGGAGCCTGAACGGCAGCAGAAGGACGAACTAAAGGGTGAACTCTGACAGAAGGTAAAAAATTGGCGCATCATCGTCAATATCATCATCTAATAGAGACGGGAAGAACGAGAACACTAGGGAAGCACCACCAGAGTCCATGCGAATAGAATCAACCGGAGATATTATATTAATCTCAGAATTCAGATACCTAAGGCGTGAGGGAATATCCATTATCTTAGGGGAGTAAAACCTGGATCTAGGTGGGCCATGCAAGACAAATAAACCACGGCCATAAAGCTCATCCATACGCTCACGAATACGCCTCGCCTCAGCCACTTTCCCATATGTACAGAACGAGACATGATGCCCAACCTCACCACAGATCTTACAAAATCGGAAAACACCTTCGTACGAGAAGACAATCCACTGATGTTCACGATCATTAAGAACAAGATAACACCCAAGGATGAGTGGTTAGGAAAGATCAACCCAAACCTTGACACGTACACAGTTCCGAGGTGGCATCAGGGACTGAATGACTTCCTCCTCACACATATCTCCAACATGGGAGAGTAGTTAAGCACCAACTGAAGAGTGCATCAATTGGAAAGGCAGATGCAAAACAAGCACCCAAATAGGAACAAAATGAAGTAATATATTGTCAGGAAAGGATGTAGATGAAGTTTGACAAAAAAAAAACAAGCAAATTGCCGTCAATATTTACCGTTTGCCACTGATGGAAATAGGGCAAGTCCTCAGGCGAGCTGAAGCTAAAAAATTAGTAAGGCTCCATAGGATGAAAAGAAACTAAGCCATTATTGAAATATAATTCAAATACTTTCCTAATTCGAGTTAATCCTATAATTTAGGATCATGTTGTTTAGTGACCTTAGAAAATGGTCTAGTTGTATTTTCAATTCTCCCTAAAGTCAGAGAAATGTAAGGAGTAGTTCCTATTCTTCTGGCACTCTCTTAGACGTGCAACATGGAGTTTGTTGCTCTATTTTTTTTCTTATTTAAGACTCTGTAATATCATTGATTAATATATAAAATTTCTCCCTTCTTCATTGTGTCCAGTTTCAATAAAACCTCACAAGAAATCACAACAATTGGTATCAGGTCTTTAGGTTTCGTATCCTAGGACTTGTCATGGCATCAAACGGATCAAGCTCAAACGGTCTATCTCATTTGCCAATATTTATGGGTGTGAAGTATCAATTTTGGGAATTGAAAATGAAGACCTTATTCAGGTCACATGAGTTGTGGGATCTGGTTGAGCATGGGTTTAAAGACAGCAAACCAGCTGAACCAGATGCATCACTCAAGGAAACGAGGAAGAAGGATGCCATGGCTCTGTTCATAATTCAGCAGGCCTTGAATGAAGCGATCTTCTCTCGTATTGTATCTGCTACTACATCCAAAGAGGCATGGGATATTCTGAAATCAGAATATCTAGGTGACAAGAAGGTGATTAAGGTAAGACTGCAAACATTAAGGAGGGCGTTTGAGACTTCTATCATGGGTGACAAAGAGTCTATACAAGACTATTTGTCAAGAGTATCAGGGGTAGTGCAGCAGATGAGGGCATATAGAGAGAAAATGACAGATGAGCAGGTTGTTGGGAAAGTTTTAAGGAGCCTGACAAGGAAGTATGATTATATTGTGACAGCCATCGAAGAATCAAAGGATTTAGAGAAATATTCCTTTGATAACTTAATGGGTTCACTGCAAGCACATGAGGAAACACTGGATAGATCTTCATAAAAGAAGGAGGAGCTGGCATTTGTCTCCAAGGGAGACTCTTCCAAAGACAGATCAAACAGGTCAACTAGAAGGGGCAAAGGAAGGGGAGGCTTCATAGGGAGAGGACGTGAAAGGTCATCTGGCCAGTCATCTGAAGCTCGGGCTAAGGACACTCAGCCTCCCAAGGGTCCAATGAAGTGCTATTACTGCAACAAGCTAGGGCATAAGGAGGTCAATTGATGGCAGAAAGAAAAGGATCGGAGTGAATAGAAGACTGATCAGAAAGTGAATGTTGCAGAGCAGGAAGAAATACTCTTTTTAACCAGAGAAGGGTTACATGAGGTTGATGGCAATGTCTAGTACATTGACAGTGGTTGTTCCAATCACATGTCAAGTACTAAGTCCATGTTCAAGGATCTGGTTGCGGCAATAAAGAGCAAAGTCAGGCTTGGGGATGACAAGCAGATGACAGTGGAAGGTGTTGGAACTGTTGCTATAAAAACTGAGAAAGGTAACATCAACTTATTGCATAATGTCCAGTATGTCCCTCTTCTAGCCTATAATCTGCTTAGTGTGGGACATTTATTAGGCAGTAGGTACTCTTTACTATTTGATAATAACTCAGTTGAGATCAAGGATAAAAAATCAAATGAAATTGTAGCTAGCTCCTCCATGGGTAAAAATAAAATGTTCTCCTTGGATCTAGTAAAGTCAGTGAGTAGAGCACTGACAATGAAAGAAGATGACAAGGCAAAACGTTGGCATATTAGGTATGGGAACTTAAATGTACAGAGTTTGAAGCTTCTAAGTAGCAAGGAATTAGTGGATGGTTTACCAGGAATTGGTGAAATTGGAATCTGTGAAGGTTGCATTTATGGAAAGCAGTCCAGAGGGTCATTTACATCTGGAAATGCTTGGAGAGCCAGTGAATGTCTTGAGTTGGTTCATGATGATCTATGTAGACCAATGCTGACTGAGTCCTTAGGAGGAAGTAAGTATTTCTTACTGTTTACAGATGATTTCAGTAGGATGAGCTGGGTATAGTTTCAGCAAACCAAGTCCGAGTCCTTTGAAAACTTTAAAAAATTTAAAGTTATGGGATAGACTCAAAGTGGAAAGAAATTGAAATGTTTGAGGACTGATGGGGGAGGCGAGTTCAATTCAAAAGAATTCACAATTTTTTGTGAAAATCATGGGGTAAGTAGAGAGTTAACTGCTCCATATACTCCATAGCAAAATGGAGTTGCAGAGAGAAAGAATAAATCTGTAGTTGAAATGGCAAGAAGTATGTTGAGAGGAAGAAGCCTACCTAATGACTTATGGGGTGAGGCTGTGTCAACTGCAGTTTATATCTTAAATATTTCACCTACAAGAGTTGTTCAAGACAAGACAGCATATGAAGTTTGGAAAAGAAGAAGGCCAAATGTGAGTCATCTGAGAGTGTTTGGGTGCATAGCCTATACCTTAGTGAATTAGAGGTCAAAGCTCGATGAAAAGTCAGTCAAAAGTATCTTTATTGGCTATGCAACACAATCTAAAGCATATAGGTTATACAATCCAGTGAATGGTAATGTAATCATAAGCATAAATGTTATATTTTATGAAAATGAAATATGGGATTCGTCACAGCTGACTGGGAATGAACGTGTACTCACATTTGAGTATGAGTCTGAATAAGAGCAAGGTGAAAATCAGGTTCTGAACCAGGAGATTGAAAGTCCATCAACAACACCACCAGGCAGGCATGATACTTCAGAAAGCTCCTCCTTTTCTGATGAGTCAACACCAAGGAAAACGAAGTCCTTGGAAGAGATATATGCAACATGTGGGTTTGCACTTGTCACGGTGGAGCCAAATGACTTCACTGTAGCAGAAAGTCAAGTTGAGTGGCAATTGGCCATGGAGGAAGAAATTAATTCAATTCAAAGAAACAAAACTTGGGAATTAGTTGATCCTCCTGCTGATAAGAATGTCATTGGGTTGAAGTGGGTGTTCAGAACCAAATTCAAAGCAGATGGGAGTATACAAAAGCACAAGGCTAGACTTGTGGCCAAAGGGTATGCTCAAAAAGAGGGCATAGATTTTGAAGAAACCTTCTCATCAGTGGCAAGGTTTGATACAGTTAGAGTCATTCTAGCTCTGGCTGCCCAACTCAAACTGATAGTCTATCAGTTTGATGTTAAATCAACTTTTCTAAATGGAGAATTGCAAGAAGAAGTTTATGTGGAGCAGCCATTGGGTTTTGTCAAATAAAATGGGGAGGGAAAGATTTACTGTAATACTCGTGGTTTCTAGTATAGGGACACTCGGTAGAGTACAGTGTACTCGACCGAGTGTCCATCTATGTTGGTCTGTCAGTACGCTGGAAGTTAGGGACTCGGACGAGTGCAGAGCACTCGGTCGAGTNAGGGACTCGGACGAGTGCAGAGCACTCGGTCGAGTGTCGCCTACTCGGCCGAGTGTCCGGTTCGTATCGTATTTTTAGCGTCAAGTATAAATATTAGAACTAGAAGCAGTAAATCATTATTTTGCTTTTAAAACAAAACCTAGACATCGTTTACTACTCCTCCTTCTAGTTCTTTATTCCGCGGCGCGTCTCTATCGTTTGTTGAGATTTCTACGTATCATAAGACCGTAATTGTAAGGGTAAGTCTTTAGTTGAGTCTTTTAGCCTTTAATATAAAACCCTAATTTCTGATTTGGGGGTTTTAGGGATTGTGTGCCTTATTAGTGTTAATTGATGCGTTATAGAAGGGGACTTCGTAGATGAAGCGTATTGATCTCTTGCTTGTACCGGATTTGCTTGTTGAGGTAAGGTTTCCCTACTCAGTCGACTGTAGAACTGTATATTGTATAATGTGACGGTTGTGTTATATGTACTGTGGTATGACTTTATTGTGACGATCTTGTGATGTTTATTGTGATGTGATATTATTGTTGTCAGTTGGTTGTGGAATTATATGTGATGCAATGTGACGGTCTTTATGATTATTACTGTAATTGATCTATATTGTGATATTGTGATGGCGATGGTATTGTGATTGTGGTTGTGAGCCATTGTGAGAGGTGGTCTCACCCCCATTGTTTGCCCCTTGCGTTCTCTCAGCGTAAGGGGGATGTGCACAT
>VHZZ01012343.1:32514-46524 GCA_009801015.1 Silene noctiflora | reverse complement strand
TTTGGTGAACCCGAACATCCTAGTCCCGTTAATTATCTTATTTGCTTGTTTGCTAGCTACTTTCCTTGTTTTAGTCATAGGTTATAGTTAATCATAATCAAATTGCTTAGGCTGAACTAAACTAGAAATAGACAAACGATTTGAGATCCATAATCCCGTCTCTTGGGTTCGACCCTCGCAATACTACAACGGGCAATCGTACACTTGCGGGTTTATAAATAAAAGACACAACATACTCCTTATGCTATTTCCAATTATCTTACTTGTCGTAATTTCTCACCTCGGTATCGTGAGTTTCTTGCAGCCATAACGGAGGGTGTAGAACCACCTAATTTTCGTATTGCTATGAATTATCCAAATTGGTGCAAGGCAATGCAAGATGAAATTGTTGCACTTGAAAACAATGCTACATGGGAACTTACAGATCTACCTCCCGACACGAAAGCTCTAGGTTGACGGTGGATCTATAAAATTAAATACAAGTTCGATGGTAGTATTGAACGGTTTAAGGCTCGTTTGGTTATTTTTGGTAATCATCAGGTTGAAGGGATTGATTATGCGGAAACCTTTGCACCGGTTGTTAAAATGGTAACCATTCGTGCTTTCCTTGTTGTTGTTGCTGTCAAAAATTGGGAGCTTCATCAAATGGATGTTCATAACGCTTTTTTACATGGTGATCTGGACGAGGAGGTCTATATAAAGCTCCCCCGGTTTTCGCACAGGTAAAGAAGGTAAGGTATGTCGGTTACGCAAATCTCTTTACGGGTTACGACAAGCGTCGCGGTGTTGGTTTGCCAAGTTAGCTGCTGCCTTACGGAAATATGGATTTGCTAAGTCTTACTCAGATTATTCTTTATTTAGCTACTCCAAGGATGAGGTATGTCTCCATGTCTTAGTTTACGTGGATGATTTAGTTATAGCCGGGAGTAATTCAGCTGTTATCTCAACGTTTAAAACCTACCTTGGTAATTGCTTTCACATGAAAGACTTGGGCACTTTGAAATATTTTTTGGGCATTGAAGTTGCTCGTAACCGTGAAGTTATTTTCCTGAGCCAGAGAAAATATGCCCTTAATATTATCACCGAGACGGGTCTCTTGGGTGCCAAGCCCGCAGTCACGCCCATGGAACAACATCATCAACTTGGGGTTGCTACGGGTGATGTTCTTGAGGACGTTGAGTCCTATAGACGACTTGTTTGCCGATTGGTTATGGTCTACCTAGCCGTGACACGTCCCGATCTTTCCTATGGTGTTCATATTTTATCTCAATTTCTACATTAGCTACAGAAAGTTCATATGGATGCAGCACTTCGTGTGGTTAGATACCTTAAAGTTAAACCGGGTCAAGGGGTTTTGTTGCGTTCAGATAGTGATCTTACTATTTCTGGGTGGTGTGACTCCGATTATGCGGGTTGTCCTTTGACTCGACGCTCCCTCACTGGTTGGATAGTCTTTGTTGGTGCTTCTCCTGTCTCTTGGAAGACTAAAAAACGGCAAATAATGTCCCTTTCATCTACTGAAGCTGAATACAGGTCTATGGTTGCTGTCTTATGTGAGTTAAAGTGGCTTAAAGGATCTATTTTCTAGCTTGGGTATTTCTATACCTTGTCCTATGCATCTTTATTGTGACAGTCAGTCCGCATATTGCCCAGAATCCTTCTTCCACTAACGGACCAAGCATATTGAAGTGAATTATCACTTGATTCGTGATGCTATCTCTGATGGTTTGATTAAACCTTCTCATGTCTCTACCAATTCGCAACTTGCTGATATCTTTACTAAGGCCTTGACTTCTTCTCAGTTTGATTTTCTTCTCCGTAAACTAGGCATTCTTGATCTCCATGATCCAGTTTGAGGGGGATATTAAGGTCGATTAGGCCTCGTTCTTGTACTTGGGCTTCGACCCACTCCGTCTTGTATTTATATATTCCCGTATGCTAATGAGAAGACACAACACACAATTAATCACCTCACATGAGAAGACACTAACACACAATTAATCACCTCACAGTTTAACACTGATCCATACATATAGCTCACTTTTGATTTCAATCCTGAACTTATTTTTGTACACATGCACAAACACCCAGGTTATCATGGTCTTGCAATTCCAGATGTAGCTAATAGACAATCCAAAACAAAATTTATGTAACAGACTAACGGTGTAACCTTGTAATAAGGGTTGGACGATAAAATTACAGTACTTTTTAATATATTTACAGATTGAGCCTCTCGAGTCTCGAGACTCGAGAGATTTATGTCGTAAATGTAATCTCATACGGAGTAGTATTAGTTTCTTTTGTTTACTATCTAAGATGTAGTACCAAGAATACAAAGGCTACGACCTCTCAAAGGCGCTGAATTATGACAGGGTTAAGAATACGACATACACAGCTTCACTACTGTGTTTAAAATACGAAGAGACTATTCATAACTTGTCCTTGGCTTAATAAAAATTGTGTTGAGAATTGATCATGCAAGGACTTACCTCCGGATATATCCAAATTGTGTTGAGAATTAATGAGTAATGGTATATGATAAACTACGGTTGGAGGCTCATGAATGAATTTTTGAAAAGTATACCTTTCTAAATAGTACACCGAATAGTGCATCCCATGCAGAGTTTATACAATAATAGGTGATTATGATTTGACAACATTTTTATTGTGAAACTATATATGTTCCAATTCAAAGTGAAAACAATACCAGTTGAAATACAATGGGTATATGAATAAGTATGAAATTGTTTACTAAAAATAATAGTAATATGAATTATGATGACTTTTAGTTACTGAGATATATATAAATTGATTATGGAACTCCCAAGCTTGGGGACGTTATAAAGTCACAGAATGATCTGCAAAATTGCCAACAGAACTACAGAAGTAGATTTACCAACTCAAAGAGGAACAACTACGGTGTTCTTGAGAACTCTGATGAATCCAATTCACCGGCCATTTTCGCAACACCTATCCCTTATCTCTTCTCGTGGAAGCCATGCAAAAAGTCGCCAAAGTATAACAAGTTAATTAAAAATATAGTGACAAATTTAAGCACGAGACTGAGCAAAGGATGCTGCTATGCCTGGACTGGACAGAGTCTGGGCTGAGGGCATCAAGAGAGAGTCTGATACTACCCGCAGAAACGCAACTACATCCCTTAAAAAGCACAAGTAACCTAAGGTCCTTCATTACGAAAAAAACAGCAGGGAACAACAAAGCACAAGTGCCCGTCGTCAACTGTCTCTTACAGTCTTTTTCCACATTAATAAAACCATAATACACACAGCACACACTGGAGCAACCATCACCAAAGTTAAGTCATAGTTCTCAAGTTGAGGTCAGCATAGTCACAGCATTAGGTACTTAAAAACAGTAAAAGGCCAACACTCGAGCAGTATCGTTACTCTAATGCTCAGGCTGAATGGATCCCATCTCATTGAGGCGGTAGTCCCCCTCGCTGTTCTTGTGAACCTCCACGTTGAACTCTTCATCCTTCTCTCCTCTCTTCACCTTCAGACGCAGGTTGAACTTTGCAGAGTCCTCAGCAACCTGTCAACATACACAGCTTAATTAGAATGTATGACCACCACCCATCCACAAAAAATTACTCGCTAGGATTGTCTAAAATGACAATAATTCTTACCATAGTACGAGAGCTCAAGCGTAAGAGGAAGAAAATGGCAGCAAGTAGCGGTAGCCGGCAGGTGGTGGAGAAAGGGGTCAAGGATTCCCCTATAGGGAATTAGGTGCATTATCCTAGGAGGGAGGTGGGAGATGGGTAACTATTACTTCCATGGTAATTCTCTTATTCCAAGCAAGGCATGTGTCTTGGAGGATTACGAGGTCTGAGGTGCATTCTTAATCCTAGTTGGAAACACTACAACTGCACTACCCAGCAGTTGCTTCACAATAAAGGAAGCACAACCCACTTTAGTAAACCATACCTTTCACCAATTCTACCATATTACAAACCAAAGAATAGAGAGTTGTGAAGCCACTACGTCTAATGCCTCAAATGGTAGAGTACGCCGCCACCAGGTCTAATGCCTCAAATGGTAGAGTACGCCGCCACTAGGTCTAATGCCTCAAATGGTAGAGTACGCCACTAGGTCTAATGCCTCAAATGGTAGAGGGACTCTGATGCGCATATTTGGAAACACTAAGAGGTGATTTTTGAATGCCCGTGATGACAATTGCATTGACCGATTAATATTCGACATGAGTGCATATCAGCTTAGCAACCCATTTTGTTTGTGTTTTTCATAATTCCAAGATAAATTAGAGAGGACTATATTTCCAAATAAATAAATGAAGTTTCAACTCCTCAGAATTGATTCTAAATTTTTGTTAAAGATTCTGTAGTTTTCAGCTCTGAAACGGGGAACTTTGTAAAAAAAATCAATCAAGAAATAGTCATGTAAGGTCCAGGAAATCACGAAACAAATAAATTAGAACATAGACAAACCTCGGCCTTTGCATGAACAACTTCCTGTAGTTGATAGGGAAACAAAGAGTTGGACCGCTGTTGTATGGTGTTGAGGGCATGATTTGCAGCATTCTGAACTTCAGGGTCATGATTTGGCACTTCCTTCCACCCTGGGGCATGTCCTTCTGATAACATAATCAGAGATTAGTTTGGATATGTAAGTTTATTTCCGGATTTCTCACAGTCCTCATCCCAATAGACTAGTTAAAATTAAAAAGAGAAGTTTGATGATTACCTCTACAAGCACCAAGGTCGGAAGGAGTGAATGAAGGAGAATCACCAACATGTTTAAATTCCTGAAGTTCCTTAAAATCCAGCCATGGCTTCACCCACACTTTGGCTTCATACAGTTTTTTCTTACCTGCTTCAAGAGCCTCAATGGTTAAGTGATGCAGCGTGCCAGCAACAGTCTGCTCTTTTGCTTTGATGACCCTTCCAAACTCCAGGATTGCATTCTACAATTAAACAAAAATATAAAGTGAGCCCCTCTTGCATAAATTTCAGACTACCAAGCACTTGACGAATTGTTGTTATGCACAAAATATAATACAAAGAAAAACATTCATGAGCCTGATTTCAGGTTCGGCTACTATTATATTTTCTGTTTCAATTCGACTAAATCAGTCTCATTTTCAGCAAATATTTCACTGACCTTCCTATCTAGGTGTCGCTGGAAGGAAATCACAGTTACAACTCACGGCCAACTCTCAACTTCCTAAAGAAATTTAGCTACCATCCTCTTAATTCCAATGAAATTGTCATCATTCCCTTTAATTCAAAGGGTAAGATTGGTTTTTCATGTTTTCTTGAATCATCCCAAAATAGTAAAGGGGACAATAAAAATGGCCTTTGACACGTTTATGAGTTGGTTGATTACTGAAAATCAAACTTGAGGGAGTAGATAATTAGAATTCATAGAAGCACAAATTGTAGTTTTAACTAACTGTGACCGACAATCATTAAATTCACACAAAATAAAAATAAAAATAAAAATAAAAATTGCATGTTTAGAACAAATTGATGAAACACAAGTCAAAAATTGTAAAGAAAGAATTCATTAAAAGAAAGGACCTCATCAGTGTTATGTTGATCAACGGCAAAACGAGCAAGGGATTCAATCTCAACATCATTAGGAGTGCCATGGGATTCGCGTACTCCACCGAGAGTAGCCATGTTTGATGATGATGATGATGATGATGATGATGGTTGAGTACAATACCCAGTAGTTGCGATTACTTCTTGATTAAGGTTTGAGAATAAGATGAATATTAATGCGATAATAAGGTGAGATATTTTGGGATTATTAAGTCTTATAGAGAATGAGATACGGTTCATTTAGATTTGATTTGATTTGATTTGATTTTCAGAGAGTTTTTATTACAAATAATAAAGTGGAAATGGAATGAATTTGTAGAGTTGATGGATTCTTTATGACTTACTCGTACTGTCTTGCACGTAGCGTGTCCTTTACTTTGCCACTTGTCCCTTTCCAAATTTCATTTCAACACATACCGAGTATTTATTTTTCATCACCGACTTATTAACTTGTTTAAGAAGCTTCCATCAAAAAAAAAAAAATTGTTTTAAGAAGCCTCTAACTTACTACGATTTTTCACCCGATTAAATTAAAATAGAGTTGAAGATAAAAGATTGTGATTGATAACTCGTGTTTTTTATTATTTTTATGGGTAATCTTTTTATGTTGGACTCATTGTGATTTGTGTGATCTAAAATCACCTACTCTCTCCATCCTCATCAATATTATTTTTAAAGTATTATTTTTGGAACAAGACCAAGAAAATAAGGTTGAGTGATTGAAAACGATATGAATTTAATTTTCATCATTTCTATTTCACTCTAAACTATAATCATCACCAATAAGATAAAAGATTAAGAGTTTCTTAGTTTTTTCCGGCTCATTTGATTGACAAAGAGTGGTCCCACATTGAATAAATCAAGGATACTGCATTGATTGATAAAAAGAGTTGGCACTTGGCACACATTGAAAATATCAAAGATGCTCATAATATTTTTACAAAATAATAAAATCAAAAAGATAACATACAAATATTTTAAAAAGATTAAGGCTCTCTTTTTGGTAAAATTAGCTGAAAAGGTACTTGGAAATTACGAGCTGATAAGGTAACTGATTTTTATTAAAAGTGTTTGGAAAATAGCTGAAAAATAATAAGGTACCTGAATTTCCAAATGCTACACAAGGTAGCATTTCATTTTAGGTACCTTGTTTGGTCAAAAAAAGGTAAAAATGTAGTTGTCAAACACTCTAAAAGAATAAGGTACCTGAATTTTTTTTACAAAAAAGCTACTTGGGGTAAATCAGGTACCTGAAGTGTACTGGCAAACGGAGCCTAAGCATCTCCCTAAAATGTTTTTACAATAATATTTGTGAGAGGTTGTATAATCAGGAGTAAGAGTGTTTTTAAGTTAAGACGACTTTAAATTAGAAATGATAATTTGTTTTTCGTAGCCCCTTCGTCCTAGTCATTTAGTTACCTTTTTTTCATTATTATTTGTGAGAGGTTCTATAATCAAAGTTAAACAAACGAATGAGACGGAAGAAATACAACATTTATTAATTGTTTTTGTAAGGGCTTTTAATCTAAAATTTTCGAAAATATGATATAAAAAAAATTTAATACTCATGACAAACTTTTAAATTCGGATCAATCTTTGTATGTACTAAGTTAAAATATGAATAAAAAAGTTTATTACAAATACATATTATATATGATTTGATATAAACCTCACAAGATTAATGCCTTTAATGAATATAATGATATAATTAACATTTATTTTCTAAAATAAAGTTGACAAAGTAATCCTAGTATAATTCATTAATTTATTCGTATCAAAAGGTTTGATCTTTCTATTTTATTTCGTCTAATATGAAATATTATCAATATGACCCCTCAACAAACTGAAAATGAGTTGAAACTAATACTTCGTACTTTAGTGCAAACATCTTTAACAATGACATCTAAAAAATACCGTGTTGTAGCACAAGAGGTATGCTAGTTTAAATAAATTTGGTATCTATAAATAAAAAATAGTAAAACAGAAACCTAACATTCTTTCAATTCCCGCTCAACACACTACTCTTCAACATATGGTGATGAACAAATTAGCCAATGATTAAAAAAGGATATAAATATAGAGTATCCCTATTATATAAATATGGATATTTTTTTTTCCTTCAGTTGTACAATAGTGTTATTGTAAAACCATAGATTTATTTATTTAACTGATCCTTATAAAATAACCTTCCACTATTTATCATATTTGGATAAGGGGCATTAAAGTACTTTTTAAATTATTTTACAATGTATTACTGTAAATCAGTTTTACGAGAGATTTACTCAGTTACTCTTGTGTAAATATATTACTTTTTATGTAACTTTATGTAACATCCCCTTCTTACCCGGCCACGGTAATCGGGAGAGGTCACTATCTCGATTTCCCGAGGCAGTGAATTTGAACTTTAATTAAGCAACATTTTATATAAATAACATGTTTAATGAATTACATAATAAGTAAATGAATAACAATGTGAATTATGTAATATACAACTCGGGTAGGGTCTATGTCATCTATCATAGAACTATGCAACTCAACTCCAAGAGTCCGTAGCGCGACCCGTATCCCGATCATCATCATATCTAAACCTGTACTCAAATTGCTACCCATATGACCGGAAATATTATATGGTTCATCACACGTCACCCCAATTAAAATAGGCGACAATTGCACACAACCAATATATGTCATTTTCGATAATACAAATACTCAAGACAAAATATGTAAACATGAACACATGATATACAATGATGAAGCACATAAGTCACAGGTCTCCATCCGCCACCACACCATATCCATATAACCTGGTGACGACATCACAACACCGTTACCAAACAGTCGGACCCTAGCCCGTAAAACAGGTACTCAGAACACACCCGTGGTACCGAGTTCGGGCCTAATTGTAATGTTCTATCCTATATAATTTAAAGTTTTCTTGTGTGTTTTAGATTGGTCTTCATTTAATATCAATTTAATGCCCACATATTATGTATAAAAAAGGTCAAGTAATAGCCGTAAAATTAATATGATATTGTGAAGTTATATTCATAGTATACAGAGTTTTGATGCTTACATAAGATCACGGGATAAATAATACTCTTTTGATTAATTTCTTAATTATATAATTTGTTCGACATAGTATAAAGATTATATCGCAAGAGAAAGGATAATGAGAATTTGTTTACTACGTAATATTGCATGGCAAAATCGTTTTATAGAAAAATTATTGTTAAATTATATTTCCTCTGTCATGGTCATTAGTCTTTGTACGGTATTGTTCATATTATGGTCCCGTTCTTTTAGATTTAAAGTCACCCCCTTTAATTTAAGTTAAGCAAAATTAAGTTTAGAAAAGTTCAGCAAAAAGTTCAGCAAAATTATGTTAGGTTCAGCTCCTATAAGTTAAGTCCAGCTCTGAAAAATTAAGTTCATAAAAGTTTAGTAAAATTAAGTTTAGAAAAGTTCAGCAATATCAAGTTCAGCAAAATTAAATTTTCGGAATGAAAATATTCTCACATAAACTATAATGGGTTATGGCATGTATGACAACCCATATTTCATTTTCAACTATAGATTTAGCCCAAATATTGTGTTTGGCGAATTAATATAAATTGGATTTTGATTTGGCCCAAATCATACTCCAAAGGACGAAGAAATTTTCCGTCTAGACCTAGGTCTGGATGAAGAAAATTTTTGTCTGGACGAAAAATTTCTTCGTTTAGATGGAAAATTTCTTCGTCCGTCTGTCTTTTTCTTTTTCTTTTTCTTTTTTTTTTTAAAAAAAAAAATTCAAGTTCTGACTTAGATTAGTTTTGCGCGCGGGGATCAATAATCACTAATCCATTCTAACAATAACGATTCTACTCTAAACCACCTAAATCTACTAGCTAATTACAAAATTTTAAAAAATTAAACTAGTTAAGATTACTTGCGTCGTCGATTCCTTGAGTTTGGTAGCGAAAATGTCGAAATTGAAACGATGGTGACGGAAACACAAAAGTTTGCAAAGCGTTTTTTGTTGTTGTTTTGTGAGCGGTTTTTTTGGGTGTTGATTTTCGCAGTACACATTTATTCATCGTAGTACACTATTGACAATTATACCCCTTCCATTTTCCCTCTCTAATTTCTTTCAAATCTATTTCTCTCTAATTTTACATATCCATTATCCTCTAATTTTACATCACCTATTTTCAGCTAGAGTTGTCGTCGTCTGGTGATGTGGATCGTCGACGGAGTAGATCGCCGCTGGCTGTGAGTCACACTGGGGATTGTGTTAGGGTGGTTGCGTATGACATCAGGGAAACCGGGTGAGTCACACTGGTCGCCGATTTGAGGGACTTTGCCGGCCGGCCAAACCGCCAACGGTGGGATTGCAGACACGGGCTGGGGGTGGGTGGGTCAGGGGGATGCGTGGGGGTTGTTTATGTTGTTGGTTGTGGACTGCATCTCATCCCTGTGTACTACATCTCACGTTGATATTTGAGAGTTTTTTTTCTTTTTATTTTTAATAAAAGTACTACATTACTTACTCAAATGTTAAATCAACTTAGTGATAAAAAAATCTTTGATTGAAAAAAAAAAACAAAAATATAAAAAAGAGTGAATTAAGATGAATGAATCACATATCTGTTTTTCACTCGAATAATCATTCATAATTGAAAATTTTCAAGGAGGTTGAAAAAGACGAGGGTTTCAACAATAGAGAGAAGTTAGAGAGAATTAGCTTTGTGTTTTTTAGTCAAGGGTAAGCAAATGTAAAGTTTGATGCAAAAAGTACAGTAATGAGTAAAAATCATACTGCGAAAATAATTTTTGGTTTTTTTAGTGATTTTAGAGTAAATATTCAAATTTTTAATAAAAAAATGAAATATTAAGTGAAGGTTAGAATAATGAGCGGCAAATTAGGAAAGTCATTATAAATTGTCGATGATATTTAGTAATTTGTCGACGACGTTTAACAGGTTGGTTTGGAAATCACCCCCTGCAAGTTGAGCTGCAACTCTCATCTTTCTCCTCTATTTTCACCACACACTATACTGACTTTACTCGGAAGGTCGACGGTTTGGCTCAACGAGTTCAGGAAAGTTTGTACTGCTACGACGAGTCCACTCAATCCGTTCCATTGAAGATTCTACCGTCGTGCTCATCGTACGGTGGTGTATGGTCTTTATCACAAGCATAAATTATGGCCAAATTATCATATTCAGATGTAAATGGAGAGGAAATCATTGCAAAATTCAAGAGCAATGACCCGTAATCCGGTATGATAAAAAATAAGGCGCGATTGTTGATATAATATGTCATATGTGTATACCTTACTCGGTTTTATATAACCTACATTTGTATTGAAGTTTATGGTTTATCTCAAATAGGATAAACCTAACCCTAGAGTTTGGGAAAATTGGTGTGGTAGGAAATTAGGAGGGGAAAGTCAAGAATCAAAACTGAAACTGATTTCGTTATTAAACAATGATTTTGCTTTTTTCAAAATTCAGATTTTCAAATTCTTGTTACCCAAACATTGTATTTGAATTTTTGAATCAATATTTCAGATTTTTTTATTTCAAATCCTTCATTTGAAATGAAGTTCGAGTTCCCAAACGCTACCTTAAGAAAAACTGTAAAGATAATTGAGAAAAATATAAAATGATAAGTATTGTTTAAGAATGTACCGTGTTAACAAAAAATAACAACTGAAAAACTCGTTTCGGGTTATATTCCCCAAAAATTAACAGAAAATACCACCTTACCCAAAAATGTATCGTACGTATTCCCCAACGAAATACAGATTATCCAATTGAAAAACATGGAATATTTTTCCTCTATTACAACAACTGTTAGACCATGTTTATCAGCTGATCTTGTAGCCCTACCTAGACCTAGTTTCTGCATTAAAATATTAATATATATTACTTAACCTATTTACAAGACCTAGTTCTTGATTTTGCTATTTTATCAAGCCCTACTTTAACCTACTTAACATTACATATATTTTATTATAATATCCTTATATCATAAATTTATTTTGATAATAGTGATAAAAATATTTACGGTTATTATGAATTAAGTTTTCTAGAGAAAAAAACTACGAAAAACAAACACGGTTTTATTAAATAAGATATGTTACAACAAGGATTACAATAACTTAAAAAAAAACAATTAACGTGAAAAAACTACAACATGATATTACAATGATTTAAAAAGTAATATAATAAACAACATTAAAACGTAATAAAATAATATAGTTAATTAAATTTTTTCCAAATATGCTCAATAAGATCATTTTTTAGCTGAACATGAGTTTTTCTATTACGGAGTCGTGTCCGATTATGCAAATAACTGGTTAGACTTGACGCTTGTGGAAAATATTCAAAAGGAACATCGTTGGTTCCATTCTCTTGTGTTGGGCGATCATCGCTAAACTCGATTGTGTCACTATAGTTCTGATACGTGTCCCTTTCATCCTCCACTATCATGTTATGCAGGATAACAACCTGTCAAAATCCTACCCATTAAGTCTGCATCCCAAATAATACAGGGTTGTTTGATGAAAGCAAATCGGGCTTGTATGACTCCAAATGCACGTTCTACGTCTTTTCTAACACTTTCTTGATAAGTAGAAAATAATTTATGCTTACGAATTTGTGGTGCAATAATAGATTTCACAAATGTAGCCCATTGATGATATATACCATCAGTAAGATAATATCCCATATTATTCCGATGACCATTTACTACAAAATTTACCTGCGATGCTCGACCTTCTAAAATGTCATCACAAACTGGAGATCTCTGAAGAACATTAATACCATTTCAAGAACCTGGTGTTCCAAAGAAAGCATGCCAGATCCATAAATCATATGAAGCAACGATTTTAAGTATGATTGTTGTTTTCTTATTTCTACCTGCAAATTGTCCAGCCCAAGCAGTTGGACAATTCTTCCACGCCCAGTGCATGCAATTGATGCTTCCCATCATACCCGGGAATCCGCGTTCCTCTCCCTTACGAAGTAGCCTTTCTACATCTTGCTCGTTAGGCCTGCGTAGGTACTCTGTCCCAAAGTTATAAATCACACCATCGACAAAATGTTCAAGAGATTTTCTAACGAGATCCCCGCTAATGCAAAGGTACTCTTCAACAACATCCGCCGCTATTCCGTAGGCTAGAACCCTTATCGTAGCTGTGAATTTTTGTAATCCAGAGACCTTTACTCTACCACTTGCATCATAACCATCTTCAAATAAGTTATTACCATTCTTGATAGTCAACTAAGCGAAGAAACACATGTTTTTGCATGCGAAATCGTCGGCGAAAATTATTAGGAGGATACACCGGATCAGTAGAAAAGTAATCATTGAACACACATTTATGACCTTGCTCATGGTTTCTTTCATTGTATCTTCTACGGACTCTACAATTTGGATCTGGTTGTACAGATTGATTTGCGTAAAAAATTATAGCTTCTTCTAAAACATCATTTTCAAGCGTGTTTTGTTCATGTCATTAAGTAAAATCGGCTAATCTTGTGCTAAATGTAATATTATTGTTATAATCAAATGAGTTTGAATTATTATTTGAAGACATTTTTTGGTGAGTGAGTAAGAGGAATTGTTAGTGAGTAAGAAGAATTCAAGTAGTCTGAAAAAAAAGTTCATTCAACTACAAACTATTTAAAGATGAAATATGGAGATTTTGTATGGATGTAGATGCATTTACGTTTTTTTATATTTATGTGTGGACGAAAATCTTTTTCCACTTATGATGAGACAATTGCATTCAACTTTGTAGACATAGACTTAAAAAACTGTATTCAACTTTGCAGTATAGATTAAGACAATTGCATGCACCATTTCGGACAAAGACAGTAATTCATTTTAATGAAAATAACAGTTAATATATATAAGAAAAACTTAATATAAACTATTATTACATTAAACAATTAAATTTTAATCTCGATAAACTATTACATAGAATAAAAACTTAATAAAAACTATTACATAAAAATAAAAACTAAATAAAAACTATTATTACATTAAACAATTAAATTTTAATCTCGATAAACTATTACATAGAATAGAAAATTAATATAAATTATTACATTGAATAAAAACTTAATATCAATAAGCTAATTAGGCCACAATCTATTCATAAGTCTAATTTTTAAGTCTTTCTCGTAAGGGGTTAAGTTTGATTTCAATAGCAAGTTGTTGAACGTAGTCGTATCTCTCTTTCGATCTTCAAGTTCTATCCTAGCTTGATCCGCTTCATGTTCATAAGTCTAATTTTTAAGTCTTCGTCGTAAGGGGTTAAGTTTGGTTTCAATAGCAAATTTGGTCTCTTTTTATAAGGGGTGAAAAAATATAGCTGGTGGTAATTATATATATATATATATATATATATATATATATATATATATATATATATA
>VHZZ01012339.1:3585-17465 GCA_009801015.1 Silene noctiflora | reverse complement strand
CTTAAATGACTAGCCCTTAAAGGGATTGAAAGTACTACTCATATCAACAAAGTGCACTTTCTTTTCTGGTTATCTATGCGAAAGAACTCCACAGTTAAGCGTGCTTGGCTGGGAGTAGTCTTAGGATGGGTGACCTCCTGGGAAGGTTCTCRGGATGCGCATGAGTGAGGACAAAATGCGCAGGAAAGGACCCGTGTTGATCTGTGGGCCATGTACACAGCCTGGAGAGCTATCATGAGTAACCGCTCCCGACCCAAGGTTTGGGCCGGGGTGTTACAACAATGCTAGTACACTTACTTGATTATAATATAGACTAAAAGCATATACATTATTATGAATATTTTTAAACTAAATTGAAACATTTTAGATAAATCTACAATCTCTCTTTTTAAGTCACAAATGCTAGTTGTTTGTTCCTTCATTTTATTCTTCAACTCTTGTATAGCATCATGAAATTGTACAGCTTCCTCTCCAACCAAATTATTCATGTCTTCATTTTTTGGTTTGCACCATTGAAAACATTCACATTCATCATATTTGTAGTACAATCTTGATGGGTTTGCTTCCAAAGGTCCAGATGACCTTATGTTGAATCTCTTTTTGCATTTAGGGCAATTTTTGTTATCTATTTGTTCCCCTTTTGAATTAGATCTTGAATAGATAATTGCATTATTATTGTAGGAATGTGTTTGTGCTCTCAATTTTAACATCAACGCTCTTTATATGCAATAACTTCAGTCCAACAACTACTTTTCTTGCCGTTACAGGTCCTTTCTGGTAACAGGGGTATTTTGTGCACAATTTTCAAACCTCAGGGGTATTTGGTGCATAAATCTCAAACATCAGGGGCGTTTGGTGAAACTCATATTAGTTAGTTGTAGATTTTAGGTAGTTAGATATTCAAAGGTTGTTGGGCTTTAACTAACTTTGTCCCCAAAATAGGTCAACAAGTCAATAAACCTACTGCCTTTTAATATTTGACAGCGTTAATGGAAAAGGGCAAATGCATGGTGGACTAAAATGAAAGTTCAGGGGTACCATGTGCACATTTTTAAAAGCAGGGGTATCACATGAATGAAGCCAAACCTCGGGAGTACCACGTGAATTATCCCTAAGATGAAGCATCATTGGAACTTAGGTATCAATCCAAATATTTTGAGTCTCTTCAATATGTCTTAGAGAAATTTAAAGAGAGTGTATCATTATCTCCACAATATGATATATATTTATATAGTCTATGTTATATCCAAGTGATGTTTATAATTTTTATTTATAATCGTAAAAAAAGCTATGAAAATTATATATTATATTTGTGGTAAAAAAATGCTACTATTAGAGTATAGATTTCATATCATTTGCACATATTTTAATTATGATAAAAAAAAATAGAAAAAAAACGTATGATATGAATAGATAGTATAATATTTGTTCATTATTAAACAAGGTTTGATGTCGAATTAGGTGCGAAAAATATGGTATATTTCTAAGTATATTATTTGTCCCACATTAAAAAATAATGTAGATGTGATGAATATACTACGAATAAATAGTTGATTTGTCCCACATCAAAATATTATCATAAGGTGAGGTGATCCGAGACTATTAATAAAAGTATCATTAAATTTAGGCATCACTCCAAAATCTTTTGAGTCTCTCAAGTATTGTCTTAGAGAACTCTTTTAAGAGTTTGTATTGACGGCACACGTCAGTTGCAATAATAACATACAAATATCATACAAATATTAAGCTTTACAACCATAACATACAAATATTATATAAATATTAAGCTTTACAACCTTATTTTTTATTAACAAAGTGTGTGTTTTTCATTAAGAAAGTGTTTTATCTTTTATTTTATTTGAAAAACATATTTTAATCACATGTAAACAAATATTTAGACATAGGATGTAATATTATCATGACTTTTCCATTGAGTTATAATGCTACCCAACTATTGTAATTGGGTACATAAGATATAACATTACAAATAAGTTAATTACCCCCGTTGCAATGTACGAGTGTCTAACTAGTATTTCGTAATACTCTCAACATTCTAGGACATAAACTACGCAAGACGAAATTTCATGAGATCACATAATAAAAGAGATGCGTTCTAAAATGCATGCGGAGCTTGACGCTTATAAATGAAGTTATGATAAATGATAATGCCAAGGCCCATGGGCGTGATTTATGCTTGGACTTTCACAACTACCAACTCCTGTTAAATAAGGGCACTCATGTTCTTCAAATTGGACTTCCTCTTCGGATTAATGGCATATCATGATCATTTTCACATCTAATTTCAATTACCCTTTTCAATGCCAAAAATGAGTCAATCACGCCGTCGATGTTTTATGTAAGCCTTTTTTTTCCCCAACTTGGATTGTGATTCGTAATCAGTTTCAGAAAAGAAAAACAAAATTGAGGAAAAATAATTGTGGATGTGATATGGTTAAATATACTCCGTAATAGTCAAGAATTTGCGAGTATATATTTTCTTTAATCTAAGGGCTTGGTTGATTCAATACGGGAGGATGAAGTTCCCATGGAGATTAAACTCACATGGAGGAAATGATTTCATGTGAGAACTTACATTTACCAAGGGGGACTTGGTAAGTTACTTCCTACATTATGGAAGAATTGGACTTCTTTGAGAAGTTCTATTTCCCATAAAGTTAGCAACCAAACAAAATTTAATTTAAGTATTTCATGGGAATTTCTACTTCCAGGAACTAGAAGGGCAACCAAAAAAGCCCTAAAATTTGTAAATTTATTATTAGGGAATTATGAAAACGAAGAGATGAATGCTTTTAGATGTGTTACTGTTAGAATAATGAGCAAAGCAATAAAGGCTATTTCAACTAGCTAGTTCTATGATTATCATAAAACACAGTTCGCTTTGAAACACGAAAAAATAATACTCCCTCCATTCAACTCCACTAGGCCCATTTGCTTTTTACACGCTTGCCAAGACGTGTTTTACGCGGTAACGTATTAGCAAAAAATATAAAAGTTAGATATTTATGTATTGAGAGAAAATTGAAGTTGAACACACGCTTGTGAATAGTGTGCAAAAAGTAAATGGGCCTAGTGGAGTTGAATGGAGGGAGTAATGTTGTAAGACAAGTTAAAGAGAGCAATGATAAAGCATCGACTAAAAAAAGAGGTGATTAAAGGCACGATCAATGACATAGTTTAATTCCTACATATTTTCAGTTTACTTTTGATACTACTCTTGATTTTTGTACTTTTATGATTAGAATTTGGTTTACCTATTACTTTATTTTTGTGATTATTATTAATGTTATTATTATTGTTATATATTATTTGCTTAATTTATGGTTTTCCATATCTTTTTACTTGAAATTTCTTATCTATCCCTATTAAACGCCCTAGACGGTTTTAAATGATGATATATGTCAGTTGGTCCATCATCATTTTGGGGAATATAACTCTATCATTGTTTTTATTATTGTTACGTAAGAGAATTTTGAGAAAATGAGCTTGTGCTACCTTTTAATTAGAGGGGACAATCGGGTTTGGGTTGGGTTATCACAGGCCGTATCATATTGGATTCGGGTCATATCAGGTTAGCCTACCTTTTGGAGTCGAGTCGAGGTCAGGTCGTTATCAGGTCAGGTCATTTCGAGTGAATGATATATCGGGCCGGGTTTGGGTCGGGTGTAACAACCCGGATTATAAAATAAAAAGAATAACGTAAAACAAATGATTAATCAGAGTATAACAATGATATTAAGGTCAAGGTGGCGGAAACACCTAACCAATCTGGATCGATACTAAATCCAAAACCAAAACTAATACGTACATTATTCAAAGGGTTCTTAAAAACTTAAATCAAATCCCTAGATAAATTATTAAGCTCGCTTCGCACATTCCCCAAGCAAGCATCAACCACTCAGCCACAATCTGAACAACCTGAGAATGGAGGTCGACAATCAGTCGGAAATAACTAGATGCTCTCCCAGTCATGTTTACAACAATTGAATATAATCAACAATCAATAACAATTGAAATGTAAAAACAGTAAACAAGTGAGACCATCTATACTCATGACAACTCGATATCAACCTACCACCAGGCAATGGCATTTCAAGACAACCTTCTGAGATGATGACTTCTAGTGCACACCACATATTGTCACATAACAACATAAACCACATTATAACAACATGTGAATCATAGAACCATCATAATCACGGTATATGTGACCAGGCCAAACAACCAAGCACAGTGTATAGAATGATCGTCGTTAGAGCGATTAACGAACTGCCACTAACTGCTAGAGCGCTGATGGAGCGATTAACGAACTGTCTCCATCGGTGTGGACCGATTAACGAACTGCATCCACGGTACTACGTATACCGTAAAACCACTGCCTATATGTCTAAGACCTTGCCAGACTCTCGGTGCAATAACTGTACACCGAATGAAACACGAAGACCAGAGCAATTAAAGAACTGCCTCTGACCAATCCTGAACATAGACCAAATAACAATCCCCGAAGGGTAGCGTTAGTTCATTCTGATAGTATATAACTGATTCTATCTTCATCAATACAACAAACCAACCAACAAACGCACAATATAATTGACTGTACAAACAAGCGTGAATAATATCACGACTCAAATCAAAGGATAGTATATGTGATTATCCTACTTATCATACAAGTGAGTAAACAAAGACATATGCAAACCCAATGTTATACCATAATAGAATACAACACAACATATGAAACAAATATTAACAACCAAGGTTATAGTAATCTTAATCATAATATGAACTCTGGATGCGAGGTTACACTAACCTCGCCTATAACTCCAACATATAATCTTGACAAGTAATTCCGGATTACATTAGCTTCAGATATAACCTTGATTCATAATTGAAGGTTGTAGTAGCTTCGGCTATAACTTTAACATATAACTCAGGATTGTACTAGTTTTAGACATAAACTTGAGTCATAATTCAAGGTTATACCAGTTTTAGCCATAACCTTGGCCTTCTTCTAGCAGCGAGTCAGGCCGCCAAGCACTAGGTTTCACTCGTGAACCCTAGTTGCTCACAACGATGCCCAAAATAACGCATTGACAATATATGATATGCAAATAAAACATTATATCATATCTAAACATACGATACATAATATTCATGACAATAAATCATCAAACCTGATACTAATCATACAAAACAATCATTAAATCATATTGATCACATCAATTGATATAAACACAATTAAAAGAAAAACACTTAGTTACCTTTTTAGCAAATAAATCTAGAGATTGTCGTCAACAACGTAGACATCTTATCCAGATGCAATATCCACGCCTTTATGTCGTATCATACGTGTCAATGAAGAGAACGAATCTAATAAATACACAAACTATATAAAACTATTAAATTAAACGGTTAGAACTCAAAACTTACGACTAGGATTGATAGATCCCAAGAGTAGGATCAGTCTAGGCTTGAAAAGAACAAAGAGAGGAAGTTGAGAGGACGGCACAACTCCTTAGGATAGAGGGAATCAGGCGGCACCAAGCGAGAAAAGAGAGGAGGAGATTAGGTTGTGATTGCTCAACTCGATGTAAAACGAAGATGCCCTTGAAAAAGGATTGAGTAACAAGATTGGTTTAAAAGTGATTTGGTGTAGTGGTCAAGTTGGTCGGTCTATGCAAACGAAAATGGTACCCAGAAGGATCTGGGCTTACGTGGTCGAGTAGATCAAGCACATAGGCATCAATAGCAAAAGCTCGTGGTCTTAGAATGCAAAGAGAGAAGAGAAGGGCGGACTCGCATGAAAGATATGTGAGGCGAAGGCCTGTATTTATACTAGTCACGAGGCGGGAGTTCTGAAAGGACTAAAACACGGAAGGAAACTGGAGAGATATGGACACTACTGGAAACAGGCCCTGGAAGAGGCGCGACAGGCTGTGCGTCCTCTCCTAGAGCAGTTTCTCCTCAGCAGCGAACTTTAACTCGTTTTTAGAGTTTGGGAAGGATTTGATTTTCCTATTCCGTCAAAATAAGATATTTTCGAATTCTTAAAAATAATTGGATATTATTTAGGATTCTTAGAAATATCCCGACTCAGATTTGAGATGGTTTTTATAAAATGAAGACGGCGTCTAAAAATGAAGACGATTTTTGACCCGGGCTCCAAATGCACTCTAATTACTGTCAAAACGACTGTATCGACACGTAGATGACAACAGAGGGGTTGATACAACTGTTTGGGAAATCATTTGTCGACGAATTAATTAAATATCATATCATCGCTTCTTATATTGAGCATGCGGCCCAATCATCACTGGGTGGTTGGCGAAGGGTGAAGAAATGAGGTATCTACAAAGCCCCCACTTTGACTAAGGCTTGGACAAGGCAAAATTAAAAGTATAACCCTCAGGTTAATCGAAGATTAAAACTTGAAGACTATGGCGACGGGAGGCGGCTCAAAGGGACTGAACCAGGGACCTGTCGTTGGGAACATTTTATAGTCTGTCGACTTCCGGAGAAGGTCATTTAAAGTCCAATAGACTACGTGAGGAAGCTCGCTAGCCATAAGAAGAAATCATACCTGAAACCTTCGTGGGGCGAATTATGAAACTCCGTGGGGAATAACTGGATGTAGACAACAGGACGTTAGTAGAACCTACTGGAGAAACGGATGTATGGACTTTCTGAAACCGTTGGTGAGAGAAACTCAGTAAAAGAGGTTGAAGTTTAAATCTACTTGCATTAGTTGGAAGCAAATTTGCGGCAGGACGTTGGATAGAAACTGCTGTAAAGATAGATTAATAGAATAGAACAGAAAAACGTTAGTATAAATGCCGAGGACAATTAATAAGATGAGCTTTCCGAGAATCGTCTAAAGGAATTAGCCTGCATTAGTTGGAAGCAAATTCTATTTATCGAAGAATACACGGGCTGTGGGCGGCAATGTACTCTTACTGGGGAAGAAATGTGTGTAACACGCTGGGGAGAAGATAAATCCGACGAGAAAATATACCCATAGAAGATAATTTGCGAAAATACCTCGAAACACGTAAAGAAACGTTTCAAATCATGGATAAAGTAGGACCCACAAGTAACGAACTTGTAACGATCTGAAAATAAGCAACACACGCTGAGGAATAGGCGCAACATGCAATGCGACCTGAGGAAACGGCGTAGTAGGAGCTGCGTTTTTTCTTGAGTTCGTCCAGGTCTGATAAAACAGGAACTTCAAGTGCGATACTTGTTTCATTTCAAAACAATACTTCGTCTTTCTTAAAAACACAAAACACTCGAAATCATCATCAATCATCATCACAAGTTGATCAAAACTTGTCCTAAGTCATGATTAATCCATGTACGCATCCCGTCTTTAGCCTTGATTGAATTTATATCTTGAATTTAAGGTAGAAATTGGGGTTTTTATACCCAAAAATGTCGAAAATTTGAGGTTTTTGTCCCAAATGAATTTGCTTCATGAATTTGACATTAGAAATGTGTATTAGACCATGCTAGGAGCATAGCCATATATTCATATCGAGTTTTCCTCAAGTAGGAGAAATGGGAGAAAAATGAGACGGTCTTAGGCTAAAACTGCTTAAGGGCCTCGAAAATGACCTTAAACTAGTCGGAAATTGATGAAACTTGATGTTTTGGAACCCCTGGATTATGGGTAAACTTGTTATCATGTCGAAATTTCGGTTTTTGACTGCTTCTCCGGGACACATTTTGTGTTGGTTTAAGCTATCTATAGCGAAATGCTGCTGAATTTTCGACTTGCCATTGTCATTAGGCACGTTTAAGACACACATGAACGCAATGTAAACATGCTTGTCCATTAATCTTGAAATAGCTTGAAAACGGCTTGAAAAAGCGCTGAAATGGCTTGAAATGTTTATTTTTATAGAGGATATGCCTTCGACGTCCGGACGAGACTTCATAATTTGAATTTGACCCTTTCTTGGCTCTCGTGGTTCACACGGGTGTCCAAGAGGATGAAGACGAGGAGGAGGAGTTGCCCAGGAGGGCAAAAGGTAGGAGAGGTGGTCGTCAACCAGCTCGGGCGCCTGAGTGAGCTGACAAATGGGATGCTCAGCATCTCATTTAGGCTGTGGAGAGTCACTTGTCGTACCGGGGGCGAGGAGTCTGGTAAGCTTTTTAATCCCGATTTACAAATTTTTATTCTCCTCTTTTTTTTTGAAATACTTGGCTAATATATGTTTGAATTTGCAAGAGGCTGGCAATAGAGGTCGTTCTCGGGGTACCTGAACATTATGGAGGCCTACGAGAGACTCTCAGAGGAGGAGATAAACATCCTTGATGGGGGTGCCTTTGGAGCCTTGGAACGGGCCTGGCGTGAGATCCGGGCTAGGAAGATATGTGCCAACAAGTGTCTGATCCAGGCGTTCCTGGATCGTTTATGGGACACGACCTCGATCTTTCACATGCCGTTTGGTGATATTGGGGTCACGTTATAGGACTTCAGCATAATCTCCGGCTTGTCGTTCGGAGATGAGGCTATAGTGTGACCCGAGACGGCCACGAGGGCTGACTCGGCTGAGGCCAGGAGGTTAGTGAGCTGGTGCTTTCCCAAGGCCGCAGCTAGGGTACCCGGTCTGGTTCCGAGTTCCTACGTTAAGGATTACTTTGATGGGAGGACTCCAGCTAGAGTACAGTTGACCGAGGGAGGGAGTTTGGTGCCTCATCTGCTGTGTAAGGAGCAACGAGCTCGTTTGTGGCTCTGGTGGTTCTTGTCTTTTATTTACTTCGAAGATAAGGGGGAGAGGATGTCGACGAAGCTTCTTCCTTTTCTTGCTGACTTGGGTGGCCTAGGTCATCTAGACTGGGTCACCCCTAGCTTTGCGGTCCTCACCCGTTACATGAGGGTCATGGTGTGTCCCGAGCTGCTTGAGAGAGAGACTTTCCCTACTATCGTTTGTTCAGGACTTGTTCTGGAGGTATGAACCTTCCTTTTGTCTTTTATTTCTCATTTATAGAAATAGGAATAAGAAGAAAAAGAAATAGAAATGTCTGTCGCCCCTTTTCTTTTGTACGGAAAGTAAGTATTTTAGCAAGATTTTCTTGTAGGAACAAGAATATGGCAAAGATGCATGACTGATATAGATAGAATAAATGGCATGCAAATAAATGATTATTTACCTGCATCGATGAATGAATGATTTTTGTAGATAAGTAAATGATTACTTAATATATAAATAAATTATTATTTATTTTCTCTGGCGAATGAATTATCATTCAAAACCTCCTTTCTTTATTTAGGCCTGGATCTACTCTTACTTTCATGGCTTCGCTCCCACGCGAGAGGCTGACGTGCCCAGGGAGTTCCCCTTTGTAAAGGACTGGATCGTCTGTAGACGGAAGAGCCAGTGTTCCTCTTATGACACCTGCAGGAGGGCTGTCACCGCTTTGCAGCTCAACGACATAAGCATTCCTTCCTAGCTTTCATTTATTGCCAGTTTTTATATTTATTTTGATTTTGGTTGCCTGACCCTTGAAACATGACTTCAATGGGTGCCAAGACGCTGGGAGGACTACACTGGGGCACCAGCCTTCGTGGCTGATGTTCTTAGACCTAGGAGCTCGAGTAGACTCCTTCTTGTGACGCCCATGAGGCATGTTTGGTACCTGGTCGAGCTTTTGGCTAGGCAGTGCCTCCGTGACACTTTCACTGTGCCCATCGATCAACCATGGACAATGTTCATAGAGCCTGCTGAGGTGGAGAGGACCGCTGACCTTGTCGGAGTTGCTGGCGACATCCCCCTTCTTCCTGAGCTGGACTACTCGGAGTTTGTCTTTAGGAGATTGGCGTACTGGCCAATCGTGGTAAGTATTCTTTTTAATTTTTAGAATATGATTTTTCTTTTGAAAGGAAAATGTGTTGATAATCTTGTGTTTGACAGGAGATCTACACTGCTGGTGCTGAGCCCCTAGTTTTTCCTGAGAGTTTAGAGTACGTGGGGCCGGCTGTCGTGGCCATGTCCATGGAGGTTCCTTTCTTCCCTGAGGCGGTGACCGAGGCTGGTCTTGACGAGTGGCAGCACGTCGTGAGGGGGTGAGTTTTTAGTTTAAACTCTCCTTTTTATCTTTCCTTAATAGCATGTAAGAACATGAAATGTGACTTGTCTTGATTTGAAAATGTTGGTGGCGCCGTCGAGGCACGCGGAGTTGTGGCGGATGGCCAACCGGCTACGAGTGACAACTTTCGAGGCATGCGAGGGCCATTCTGGAGGAAAGGTAGGAACCTTTCCTTAGTTTAGATTTGAATTTCTTTTAGAAGCTTCCTTCTGCATTTTGACAATTACTTTTCCTTTTGTCTTGCAGCGGGAGCGTGAGCTGGAGCAGTCACATGAGGAGGCAGTCCACATGGAGAGAGAGTTGAAGGTCCGTGATGCTGACATCGCCATTCTAGAGGTGAGGGTTGACGACCTTAGAAGGCGTCTGGCTGAGCAGCGTCACAACTTGTCTTTATTTTATACATTTGACTTTATTTTGTTCTCGGGCAAAAGCTCGGGCCTTGTAAATATTTTGAATTTTTTTTATGTATATAGGGGCATGTGTACCTTTGTTGCTATTGGATGTAAATATGAGACTTGTACCAGCAGGTTAGCTTGGAAACAGGTTGGCATAGTGACTACATACGTCGTCATGCTGCTGAAATTTACGAAGAAAAAGGCAACTAAAACAAGAATAAACACAAATGTACACATGCAATTACAAGTTAAAATGGCCTAAAATGTAAACTTTAGTCGAATTGAAAAGAAAAAAAAAGTAGCCTAAAAGTGAGTGGATAGTGACGTGACGCACGACTAAAAGACGGAAGTGCTTTCCCCTAAAAAAGAAAAAGAAAAATGAGAACGTTTGAAATAAAATTTAAATGACAGACACGGAAGCTACTTGCTGACATTCTAAAATGGAAAATGTCAAAAATTTAAATAAAAGTCAAAACGTTTAAAAATGTAACGACGGTGGAGGTTTGCTTCCCCCGAAAAAGAAAATGAAAATAAAATGGGCAAGTATGCGTCGGGAGAGGCTTTATCGAAATGCAAACCCGATTGGAAAAGGAATTCCGATGATAGTTAGGATAGTCAAATTTGCAAAAGAAAAGTCTTCACGATCCCATAGAAATAGGAAAGAATAACTAAACCGGATTAGGAGATCCGTCCGCAGAAAACTGCGGAAAACAACCTGGGGAAGAGGCGCAGCAAGAGCTGCGAGCCTTCCAGAGGGCGCAGCTGTTGCTGCGTCTTGGATTTGTCTGTTCCTGAGTAGAATTAGGACAGGCCGAATAATATATATAGAAGCCGCGGGTGAACGTTTATAATCACAATTCTCCCTTCTATAATACGTAGCATAAAATGTCACAAAACTTCACATATTTTCAAAAAAATGGATGCCCTTGAATCCCGTCTTAAGCAATGGACAAATGAGTTCACAAATGTAGAGAAGCATGATATGACCGCCTTCAATATTGGGAAAATCATCAGTTTTAAACAAGTAAAGATGGCGAGAATCTTTTTAGATGCATGCTTGAAATATTGGAATCTAGATCTTCATGTTTTTGCATTTTCGGGAGGAGAAATATGTCCTTTTCCCGAAGAATTTGCAGCAGTTGGTGGATGTGATGCTGAAAATTTGCCCATATTGCCTCATAGCTCCCAAGGATATAAGAATAAATTTAGGGACCTACTATGATTGACTAAAGTTGAAATAGACCGTCTTGTTACTTCAAAAGGTGTAAGAAAGTTCGATCTAGTAGACCGCTTCATAAATAGGGAGGACCCTACCATTTCCTATGTGGCCAGGCGCCGAGCATTTGTATTTTTCCTCATTCATTGTTATGTCGTGAAGGGCCATGTTGATGCTGAAATGAGGGGAGACCCTTGTTTCCTTGGAATTGTGGAGCAAATGGAGCTGCGCAGGAGCCCAACTTTGCTATCATTAGGAGAGACCATCCTTGGTCTAGGTAACAGAAAAGCTAACCGTGATATGCCGTATTTGGGAAGTCCCATAATACTTCAGGTAATTTTTCCTTTCTTTTCTTTTCGGCTTCTTTTTGTTTTCGGCCTTTTTCTTTTTTTTTTTCTTAGTGACTCATCTCCTTATTTTTATTTTGGCAGATCTGGCTTATGGAGAGACTGTGATTGATCGAGCCCCCAGTTGATGTTTTTTGGCTACCGTTCAAGGTCCATTTCGATGAGGACGAGGCTATACATGGTAGATTTTACCCGAGTTTTCAACTACTGGAAAAACAAACTGAAAAATGAAGGTGGGCCTCTCATTATATGGATCTTTCCATGGTGGCATCTCAAGGCGTTGACAAGACCATCCAGTCTTGACCCTACGCGGTCGATTTTCATTCCAGGTTTGGAGTTTATGCTCACTATCTTGCCGAAAAGGCTGTTGAGACAAGTGGGCCTAAGACAGAAGATCCCAAGGTTGGATACGATTCCACAGACGGAATTGGCCCACACCGCTGACTCTTGTTGTGAGTGGGCATTCCATTGGGCTCAGAGGAATATGTGGTACATGCCTACTCCTATAGGTTCATTATGAGTATCTGACTCGATCATACATTGAATGGATCAAAGCTAGCACTTCAGAGGAGAGAGAGAAGCTAAGAAGTATGAGCCTGTTGACTACAAGATTCGTGAAGTAGCCAAGGAGAACCAGAAGTATCTGACTAAGGAAGAGAAAGACCCTGGATTCCAAGTCGTCCGACCAAAGAAGAAACCGAAGAGAGCTCCCCCTGCTGAGAGAATGGTGGTGGATAGGAATGAAGATGCTAGACCACGAGAGAGACTTTTAGTAATTAGGTCTGAAATAACGCAGGAGCGTCCTCCTCGAGGCCGAGACAAGAAGTATGATAAAAATGACAAAAGGAAGGGAAGATGGAGGAGTAACCTAGGTCTTTGTAGCTTTTCTAGTATCATTTTATTATTTGTTGTAATAAAAGGCGAGATTTTTAGAATCCTAGATTAGCATTTTTAGTTTCAGTAGTTGTTCATTATTATTTGGCATATTATTTTAAATTAATGAAAAAACAATTTAGCAAGTTTAAGCAAACTTTAGCAATTATTTCCCTTTTACATATCCTTTTGAATTTCAAATGCAAAATCACTTGTCCTTCTATTTGCACATTTTGATTTTACAAAGTCTTTAGGGTTGTATCTCGTGAAGGATTGCCTACATATTCATCGTATAATGATGAAATCAGACCCGTAACGTAGTTCGAAATATATGCAAAGGAATAAGTGTTCGAGGCAAGAGCCAATAAAATGAACATAGGAAATAAGCAAGGTGCTTTACTTACTCCTGAAAAACAATTAAGTTAAATTTGACAAATTGAGGATGATAGAAAATGCCTAAAATGCAAGAGCAAGATAGCAAGAAGAGGGATAATGGCATGTGTCGTGTGTATGTAACGTGTCGCATGAGCGGCACGTGGGTCACGCGTGGCGCGTTCAGACCTAATCTAAGGGCAATACCTCTTAAGTTGGTCTAAGTTAGTTGGGATAGAGAATTCATTCGCGTCTAGGTCTGTGATTCTAACCGCACCACATGAGGATATTGTTTTGACTAAATAAGGTCCTGCCCAGTTAGGTTTAAATTTTCCTCTTGGGTCTACTGGTAAAAGAGCTCGAACTGATTTAGGAACTAAGTCTCCTTCTTTGATTTTTCGAGGCTTGACTTACTTGTTAAAAGATCTTTTGATTCGCGCTTGATATGTGACAAGGCTAAAGTCGTATCACCTTAATCAAAGTAAACCTAAATTACTACTAACAATAGCTAGAGGTAAGTCAGGGTTGAATCCACGAGGAGGCGGTGATAATCTATTTGCTAAAGTCTAA
>VHZZ01012334.1:3173-19839 GCA_009801015.1 Silene noctiflora | reverse complement strand
TGGGTAAGTTTACATAGTTATATTTGAATTTTTGAATGTTTTTATAATTATGTTACATCGTCTTACAATACTTTATTAATGGTATTTGCAGGTGCGTCTTGGTAGTAGGTCCCTATTACCAAGACCTTATCCGATGAGTCATTTTCTTTAACTGAACCAGATTCAAGATAGAATAGGTCTTTATCCACCACGAGTATCGCCCAAATCGAGCAATAAGGAAACACCTATTGTATTTGACGACTTGTAACAGTGTAGTTAAGTAATACGAAGTATCCATTATGGGGAACAATATTTAGACATTCATTCATTATTATTATTTCAATTTCGTTTTAATATTCATAGTTGAAATACATAATTTCATTTTAATAATAATCGTGTTTTTTACTTAGTTATTACTACTTTTGTTTTCTTACCTTTTACTAATAATAATAATAAAAATAATATCAATAATAATAGTATGGAAATAATAATTCTAATAATGATAATAATAAAAAAATACAATAATAATTATAAAACGGAATTACTTTTTCACCCACAATTTCGAATAAATGAGAAAATAAATTATCATAGTTAATTGAGAAAAAATCAAAATAAAATTACTAATAAATAAGGGAAAAAACTAAAAACTCGAAAAACAAGCTAACTAATTGAAAAAATAAGAAATTAAATAAAAAAACCAAGAACAACGATACAACGGCACAACCACCACCAGAACAACACCATCCCTTACCCCCAAGCGGACAATCATAAACCTGTCGGCCAGATCAGGTTTGTCGGAGGGCGGTAAGGCCGTCGGAGTAGGGGGAGAGTAGTGCGGGGGAGGGGGTGGGGGTGCGGGGCTGGGGGGAACATAGGTGGGGAACGAAAGTCGGCGGCCGGAGTTGGTGAACGGAGGTGTGGTGAAAGGAGTTGGTGGTTGGTTGGTGTTCAAGGGGATGAAGGATGAGAGAAAATTCAATTGGATGTGTGATGAAAAAAGTGACAAGAATAGTATGGTAAAAATCGTATATAAAAGAGTAAATTTCGTATGTGAAAAAGCACGTCCCTACAAAAATAAATATTTAGCAAAATGGTATCTTTACCTAACACTGGGTTAGTTAAAGAGGGAAACACTCTAATTTTGGTGGCCTATTTACGTAATTTCTTTTTTTCTTTTTTTCTTTTGTATTCGTCAATCCCAAACATACCACTTTATGGGTTGTGTAACTATAGTGAACAAGCCCATTTTGCTAAATATTCTATTATTGACCACTACTATTTTTAGAATAGATCAAAGTACACAGTAATTGTTTTGAATGTGGTACCAAAATAACGCGAGAGCAGAAAAAAGGAAATATTACAGTACACATGACAGAAATAACTCGCTATCCCAAGACAATCAAGAAATTTAAACTGCGCTGAATTCGACATCACTTGTAATTTTAGAAGTGTAAACCCAAGCTGTACATCGTCATACATCTGGAAGATTACATTTTTTTTACTCTGTATATGTTAACTACTCTAAAAGTAACTAGAATTTCCGAGCAGTAGCTCAAGCATGTCATTGGGGTTTAAAAGTGTCGTGCCACCTACTACAAGTTCAATATCTGGCCTCCCACTTTCCGATAACGCCTCAAAAGCCTCGCGCACCTGTTAACAAGTGAAGAACGTCAAGAGAAGCTCTAAAAAGCGTACCTCCAAAATTTCACAATGGGACAGACAAAATCTCTATCGCCTATTTAGATCGACAACTATGTCCCTTCAATGAAGAATACAGTACATCGTCATGAGCAACGACATGACATCAATGTGGCACAGCAACAGGCAATTTGACTATGTAGTGTCAGAGCTGTTGATAAAACCTTACTATGGTAAACGTGTGTGTTCTGTTACTTAGATTCTTCATATTACCTTGCATACCTTTGTCCAACACTTGCCACTTGGATAGTTATAATCAAGTGTAACAAACATACGGTCACAAACTCGTGTTGGATAGTTCAAATCAAGTCTAACAAACATAGATACTGGGATAACGAAGATGGTGCATCACTAGCATGAAACAAAGCCACAAGTAAATCAAGACATAATAAAACAGAAAGAAGCTCGAATACAATACAAATCACATGAAGTATTGAAAAATCACAAACCTCTATGCCGTTGGTGCCTCCAATAACAAAAACAAGGATGACATTATGGTCTGCAAGGCTAGGTTTTGTCTGCAGAGATCAAGAAGTGAACTTAAATTCAAAAAATCAGGTTTTATTTTATTCTATTGATTTAAGACCACTAAAAAACTAACCTGCCCGAGGCCAAATCTACCAAATCCACTTTTGAAAAGCCTCCCCACAGCTGAAGAGTGATGCTCTAATCCAGGAATGTCATTTTTGCCCAACGCTCGAACTAACAGTTTGTATAGTAGACCTTTACTTTCCAAAGAATCACCGCCAAATCCAAAATCCGAGGAAAAAGGTCCATCCCTCAAAGGTACATTTTTCATCTTTAAACCAGAAAACTTGTACAAAAATTTAAAAAGGTTATCAACCCTATCACGCAATTCCAATTTAAGCTGCACGTCGTTATATCCTTCATCTTTGTTTGTAGCATCATCGTCTTCATCACCCCAGTTACCCCATTGATCATCATCAAAATCATCGATATTTAACTCTTTTGCTGGCTCTTTCTCTTTCAAACTAATCTTGCTTCTGTATGTTTCAAGCTCTTTGGTAAGATCTTTGAGAAAATTGAGGTTTGCTAGTCCTGGGTTCTCAAAGATTGCATCAACAATGGCTTCCTTCATTAGTTGCTCTTCTTGCCAAGAGAAAGGGCTCGTAGATCCTGTTGTCGGAAAATTTTCACCCACCAACATATACCCAATTACTGTCAGAAGCAAAGCATCTCGAAAAGAAATCAATCCTTGAGATGACTTTGATATGCCTTCATGAGGCCCGGTTAAGATACTTTTGTTAATCAAATCACCTATTTGAGCAGCCAAACTTTGACTTGTGTCCCCAGCAGACACGTGCAACATTTTTTCGGCACTGATAAACGCATCCCATTTATCACAATGTACTTCATCTAGAGCAGCTAGTGTGGCAGCAGCTAACTGGATAATGCCTTTATTTTTTAGAAGAGAAGAGTCAGTTGAAACCAAGGCATTTATCATATTTTCCAACTCTGACTTCGAGGCAGAACCCGGGCGAGATTTCACATTCACAGAGATATTCCCCTTCCGAAGGGCTTCTTGGAGCCACTTCTTAACCAGTACAGCTCCTTCCTTCATACCCCTGTCTAATATGGCTTCTAAATAAGGGGTAGCACGGAAATTTTCTGTGGCTACAAAGGACCCATCAAGTAATTGTTTTACAGAATAAGAAGACGTATCGTCTTGAATTCTCAAGCTAAGGTTAATTAAATCCTTAATCTTTGAATCAGGACTACTGGAATTCCACCCACAAAGTGCAGCTTCAATGCCTTCCAGAAGTCGAAAATTATCAGCTCTGGAGTCTTTGTTGATAATGTTATCGAGTGGTATGCGGACATCAAGAGGTGCACGTTGTATGAGAGTTGAACCTGGCTTTGCCTGGGCTTGAGAGTTTCTTGCATGTGTGGATACAGGTGATCTGTCTTTACGGGGTAAAGCAGAAAATACACGGTCGAAGAAGGAATCACCATGACGACTAGGAGTCAAAAGATCCAGAGTGCGATCAACCAACAGCAAGCCAGCTGGTCTTCTACGACGGCCTACATCATAGAGACTTGACATGTCCGTCATCATCCTTCCAACTGCTTTTGATAGGTCCCCAAACGAAAATATTTCCAATTTTAGATCCATCTATACAAGAAGAATACAAAATGAAAGCATTAAAATGTGCGAGGTGTCAGGGATCTAATTTGCTCAGACGTCTTTAATACAGATGCTAACCAGCTAATAACTCCAAACATTAATATCGACGCTTATATCTTCCAATATAATGACTTTATAAACGGATAAATTAATGATGGACAACACCAAATACTAAAAATGCAACATAAGATTGTGTTTGAATCCAAATTAATCTAATGCAACTATGCCCTATCAAGACTAACTTCGTTGGAGGAGGCAGGAACCCAATTTTTTATCTGATGCGATAGTCTCTTGCTATTACTCCCTTCAACCATAATCAGCTCTGCAAACAATAGTGCTTCATGTACAAACAGCTCTCAACAACAAAAATGGATTCAGATTATAATCAATTTGGTAAAAAAAAAAAACGGGTTTTAGCAATGAATTTATAAGACCAAAAGGGGAAAGGATGGCTTGGCATAGAACTGTCTGTGATGGGACTAGGGGTGTTAATGAGACGAGACAGCTCGCGAGCTATTCGAGATCAGCTCGGTCAAAGCTCGGTCAAAACTCGGCTCGTGCAAGCTCGGCTCGGGCTCGGGCTCGGGATCGGCTCGAGAGCTTAACGAGTCAAGCTGAGCAAAGGCTGACTCGACTCGAAAAGCTCGCGAGCGGCTCGAACTTGTGTGATTACATAAAATATTGMTCATATTTTATAAACATATTTTATCATGATTATATTTTTGTATCACACATATCAAATTTCTYGCCGATTTGCCAAATATTTTTACATATAACTTTCGAGCCTTGTTATTAAAAATATCGAAAGAAAATACAATAAAAAAATAAACAGTTTTATATAGGCTCGATTTGGGTTCGAGTTTAGCTCGAGCTCGCGTTAAAGCTCGCAAGCTTTATAATGAGCACATTTTTTTCAAGCTCGGGTAAGCTCGAGATCGGCTCGAGTTCGAGTATTGGTTTTTGAGCACAAGCCGAGCAAGGCCAAGCTCGGGCTCGGCTCGGCTCGGCTCGGCTCGTTAACACCCCTAGATGGGACGGTCTAGCTAAAACATGCTTTTATGGCCTCATTGGCCATTCAAGATGCTCTACCCACGGTTGAGAGTCTAAGGAAAAGAGGAACGTCGCTGGTAGATGTTTGCTGCTTATGTTTCAAGGATGCTGAAACAATTCCCCGCCTTTTCTTTCAGTGTAGCTAGTCAAATGAAGTATGAGGACACATTTGCAAATGAACAGGACCGAGTATAAAGAGGAATTCCCTAATGGCAGTCATAAGGTGGTTGTCTCATTGCAATGGAGGTCAGCATACAGCCATAAGAAATAGAAGACTCTTCCAGGATTTGAAGAGAAGATCTGAGGATATCAATAAAACTAGTATGTTTTAAACCTGTGTCAGAGTTTTGTATAAGGGGAAGGGTGATGAGGGAACTCTATTAGCTGCTATTGGATGTTAGTTTTTACTCTATTGGATTTACTTCGGAGAATCAAAGTGCATACTACAAATTGCACTTGTAATTACCCTATTGATGAGTTATCTGATCTCTTCAAAAAAAATTATAAAAGAAGAAAAAAAAAAAAAAACATAGCTAACTACAAGTACAAGTATTATGATCTAAAGAATAAAAATGGTTTAAATGCTCAACCTAATAACACGACTATCAAACTAAAATAATAACTAAAATAATCAATCATTCAACTTCAAACATGTCAAGTCAACAAATTTGAATAAACTCAGCGAATCAAAGGACAAATGTAAAGCACAACTTATAGAAGCTCTGACAACAAAGACGTGCATTACCTTAGATGTCAGATAGTAGAGAAAATGGGCAGTAAGGGTCGCCCCAGGGACATCTTCACCATCAGAAGTAACTCCAGTGCTCATTGGTGGCAATCCAGGGCTGAGTGAGTCCTCATGTTCGGATGACAAGCTAGCTTGTGCAACTGACCCTCCTGAAGGTAAGACAAAGAATTTTGGTGACAGAGGACAAAATATCATGGGGAAGTGCTGTACAGAGACAGCCAAATTTTGTCCTCTCTCCTTAGAATTATCATCATAGACCCCTCTTGCAGTAGGGCTAGTAACAGTTTGAGAAATATCCTTCTCATCAAATGTAGCCCATCCTTCATCTTCTGTGCCCAATTTTTCTGTTAAGTTCTTTTCATCTGACTGTTCAGACTTTGTCTCACTCTTATTCACAAGCTCTTCATAATCTTGAATTAATAAGGATTCATACTCCCGAAATGCATCTGGGCCCAGCGGTGAATCAGGGTATGTTGAGTGTCCTATCTGAGAAAAATTTGATCACCACATTATGTACACAACTACATCAGTTTAATGATAAATCTCACAGCATTCCTTGTGTTGTAGAAAAATTCAAATTGTTGCTAACATAAAAACTTGACAATTTTGTAAGCATGGAAGAGCACTTCATCATACAACTATGCATGTCAGTTCATTCTTTGGTTTATTTAGAACCATTAGGATGTAGAATGTTTGCTGAGAATGCCTTCAACAAGATGAATAGGGCTTAGGCCTCTATAGAACATAAATGGTGCTTCCTATTAAAGTCCATCCAAAGCCAAGAGATATCACATTACGGACATACCAAAAACTTACAGAGCATGAAATGGTTAAACATATTATGTGAAGCATATTATAGCTAGCTGGAAGTACGTTACTCAGAAATGGTACAAGTAATCGACACAGATTCTTGCCCAAGTGTCAGACATGGCTACTTTGTGAAGCAAACAAAACTCATGTTTCTGGCTTAAAACCATGTTACCTCAGCACTTCATGTAGCCTTCACATTTTCTACAAGACTCACGATTGACATGACACACAGCACGTGTCCGACACGCCAAAATTAGACAGGCCGCTGACAGTAGGCAAAATTACTCAGATTGAGTTTCAACAGAGACAATAAGAAAAAGACGAAAAGGAAAAGGTAAGATGACGTGATAAAAAACACTTTGAGGAAGAATCAAGAGAAAAGGTCATAAGGGAAGCAAGCACCTAGTTAAAACAAAGACGATGATTAAATTTACTCTTCTTCTTTATTTAGTGCATGGAGCATTGAGTTTACATAGTTTACAAAATGAGTCTTGTTCGTCTCTAATAATTGGTCAAGAACTTATTTGACTGTTTCAGCGAGTCGCTAATTTTTTAAAATAGAGTATCAATCAGTCAACACCATGTCGCATCTGGCACCGTATCCATGAATCTGAGTAACATAGGCTTAAAATGAAGAGTCCAAGTGTCAAAGACAAGTGCCGGACATGGGTAGCTAAGGGGCTCAAACTGTATCTTTAGAATCTTGAAAATATTGATGACAGCCATTGACATTGACATTTACCTTGTATGTTTATATGCTGTCTCAAAGAACATCATTTTTGAATACGGCTCATCTTTTAAAGTAATAAGGAAAGTACTGTAAATACCTTTATACATCAAACATAAACATTGTCATCGCAACTAAAACCGATTTCATTTTGCCTACACTGATGAAGGGCATTTTGTATATATGATGCTATTAATAAGTGTTGACTTACATAGTTACATGGCATAGAAAGGTTCAGTTATTTATAGGCAAACCAAAATAAAAGTGAAGTTAAAACTAAGGGAGTACAACTTAAAAATAAAGCTGAAGAGCCTTTGTACCTTGTGCAACAGAGAGAGAGAGAGAAAAAAAAAAAGGTAACAGTCTATTATCAACTTCAGCAATGTGTAAAGGGAGGAGCTGAAAAAGATAAGTAGTAAAGTAACATAGTATTTGTTCTTAATGCCCAAAATTAAGTAGGTTTAGCTTTTAATGTTGCTCCAACAACCAACGCAGAAGTGTTTTTGGCCTCTCCATCAAATTATTTTAAAACCAAGGCCTAATGAAATCTTGGATTGAAGCTCCACACAACTTTCCATATTAATTATATGGTTCCAATTATATCTCTAGAGTCCTGACAAATTTATATATATCTCAATCTAATCCCTCCATGCTCCATCTACTAGCAAATCACCAAAAAAAATTGGACATGTAGAAGCAAGCTACTAGCAACTCAGTATCAGTAACAAGAACAACAAACTGTCCGAAATGCTTTGGTCTTTGGGGATAATAAAAGAAGGAGAAAACGAACAAACAAAGATCAACAATTGAGATACAAGGAATCTACTGGAAACTAGGGAGAGATTGTTTCATAAAGCACAAGGAAAGCACCTCTGAAATAGAAGTGAAAATGCTGCAACACTGAACACTAGGGTGCACACTCAGGCAGCGTAATGTGTAACGATGTGTGTCACTTAGCAGGGACGATGTCATGACCACAACTTTCTTCGCAGGGTCTGCAGTTCCATTCCAATCAGCAACCTAGTTTGGAAAAAAATCGACTCATAAGAAAAATAATATCTCCAGTCAATCAAACTGAATAAACTAGGGCTTTGTAAAAGAAGCTAAACTTTCTTCGCAGGGAGTTTGATGCTAAAGCTTTACATGGTCAAATATAAATTTCAAATTTTAAGGAAAAATTTATTCCAAGAAACAATGGGGAGACATCTGCATCCATGTGCACTCCTAAGGTCTGCCTCTACATTTGATTGAAGGTCATATTTACAATTTAGTTCTAGAATATCATTATTCCCTTTGACTATAAATAATTATACATAGTGCTACATGTTTCCCATCATGTTACTTAACTAGCAGTTGTATAAGTTTACTAATTTCTTTTACTAAATGTAGAAGGGTGCATATTAGATTGGGATGGACCAAAAAGGAAATGGTGACAATATAAATGTATGGAGGGGGTAATAGTATAAACATAATATTTCCCAGGGATATAGAATGGATTAATATCCAATCATATATATTTCACGTCATATCAGCAAAAAGGCATGCACATTTAGCTATTTGATTGAGCAAAAAACACCTTAGAATAATCCCAAGGTAAGTGCATACAAGATCTTGTGTTACACCAAAAGTGACATCGTGCTGATCATGTAACAGAAAAACAACTCCAATTGGTCATACAGACAATTTAAATGTGAGACAATATAAAAGAGGAAGTACTAGACATAAGTGAGTTCCCATGTACAGCATCCATATGAAGTTTCCACTTTAGACAAATGCCAAGGTCAATATTAAGGAAAACTGAAAATTCAGAGAGCAATCCGTCCAACAAACAGCGGACAGCTTGTTTAATAAAAGCATTACTGCAAAGAAAGTTATAAGATGTTTGAGTTCTCACGGTGTCAAGAGGAGACAAATTCTCCAAGCAGCAAACAGCACGAGCTCCATGTTCCAAGAACAAAGAAAATGCACCAAGCAATTGAAAGCTCTCAGTGCATCCAGAATCTAAGTAAATAGTAGCCCCCTCAAGATACTCTGATATCTACAAATAATTGACAAAAAGTCAAACTCAAATAATTAAGAACAATGCACTTAAAGATACAAGAAGTGATTATTAACAAGAGTAATGCAGAATTTACAGCTAGAGAGAATCACATTAAGTGATTGAGGGTATTAGACTGATGTAACGAATGGGAATAGTTCTCAACTTGACGTAATTTCATTATCAGAGAAGATGAGCGGAGTTGGGTAAAGTGTTAAGTTAAGGCTTGTTTGGATTGGGCCATTTGGAAGGAAACTGGGAAAGGGGTGAGGAGGAGGGAGTGATACTTGTTTGGTTAGCAAATAAGGCAGGAGGGAAACTAAAGGAATGGGATTTGACGGGATGCAACTTCCCTCTTCCACACTGCGTTCCTTTTGCCCTGCCCTGCCCTTTTCCCCACTCCCTCCTATTTTTGTATCCAAACACACCCTTAAAAGGTACGAGTGACAAGAGATGATCTAGTACCACTGGAAGTATTTTTATATCTTATATGAGACGAGTAGACAGGACAAACATGAGAACAAATATACGTCACTATAATTCACATAAAGATATTGAAATACGGGGAGAAAGGGCAAGGTATGAAAGATGTTTAACCAAGAAATTAATCATTGATGCAGCAGAAAAGCATGGCTTTGCATTTTAGGGCTACATACTATACATCAACCCCTAAATCGTCTTCATCCATATCCTTCAATTCGGGCATATGATCACGTATAGTAGTAAACTATTATCGCCTTATCTTTAAGTGGAATAATTGGTCATTAACAAAAAGTATTAATGGTTTGTTTCCAAAACAAGGTTTACTACATACTGAGCAAGCAAAATTAACCGTATAACTACTGGAAATGAAGAAAGTTGAGGAAACAGCAGAGAATTGGGGATGACCTGATGAATGGCATCGATAGCAGACTTTGTTACATCAACTACAGACATGATTATTATAACCTCACATAAATAATTTCCTGCAGCAACAGTTTAATATCAAGCATTAGCAGCTAAACGAGTTAAACGTGATGCGTTTAATTTCAACAACTATGATCACATCACACCGTATTAATCAAATCTGAATCAATGGAGAATCACAACAAAATAACAAACAGCATACATACAATTAACATGCTATGAAATTAAAGTGGTTAGTTTAGTTAACATTTGATTTAATTAGAGAGACGAAGATTGATTTGTACCTTAATTCAACATTATTTCATCGCCGGACTTTGCCACGATCGGATTATCGGACACGAGGGAGGATCATACATTCGCACAAGCACAAACTATACTGATTTTTTTTATTTTTTGAATGACCAGGCTTGAATCAGCCGATCTAAATCCAGCCTGCATCCGAATTGAGATCTGAATCAGTCCGAAACCCGAATTGACTAAAGTCTATTCAACCTAACCTGAATGTCTATTCTCGCATATTAATAGTTATCCCTAAATAACTTGATAACAACGCACACGAAACTAAACCCCCGTGTAATGGTTCTCGGGAAAAGGGATCCTCGGATGAAAATCAATTATATTAGCTTAACAAATATTACGTAATGAATTCTTATAGCTAAAAGATGACAACAGAATTAGAGAGAGATTAGTGAAAGAAAATGTACTGAATATCTCTAAATGAATACAAAAATGAATGAGTTGGACTATTTATAGCAAGTAGCTAATGAGTAAATAACTCTAACCGCTTCAACTTGCTAACGTGCCCAGACTCATAACTAATTTCGTTACAATTTATTCCCCATGTTGAAAATTTGTCCTCGAGTTTAACTCATTTGGAATGTAGGGAAACGTTTCTCTATATCCTCATAGAATTTCATGTAGCATCATCTGGGGTACCATTGGACCATTATATAAGCACATAAACTACTGCTCTATTTCCCTTCTTAATCATCTTCCTCACAAGCACAACTACAAATTTTGTAATACCCCGTATATTTTATATAATTTATTAGTTTTCTCTTTTGATATTATACATAATTTATCGCATATGATTTACGAGTCGGGAATGGGTAAGTCGTGCAACTTGAGTGTTAGCTCGACTGTCAGGACCGAAGTATGGGCCGAGTGACTCTCGAGAATTGCCTCTGTGAGGTACAACCGTCTAAAAACCAAATACCGAAAATACTGAAATCAAACTATCATAAGGCACAGCGGAAGACTGGCTACGAGACTCAGTGGTGACTCCATCCCAAGCAACCTGCGGACTATCCAAGCCATACCTGTTAAACAAATGCTCACCACCCCTGAATGGATCATCACAGATACAAACACATAACGAGGTCAGTTACTGCATAACACAATAAGGCAATCATAAAACTACATCACACTCCTCTAACTCCACCAACGCCATACATCTGACTACACACCAAGTGTGTAGCCCTACCAGTGGGGACCGCAGTCGTAAGCCCCGCTCACATCATAGAGCGTAAAACTCATTGATCCTTAATGTGCACATCCCCCTTGTGACGGGAACCACAAGGGGCGAATAAGGGCGTGAAGCCATTCCCGCAAATGGACTCCACTCAGCCGAGGGCGCACCTCGCGAACCACATACAATACCCAACCATAATAATAATCATGCTAACACTGTTTAAACAACCATTGTCTCAATCATGCTTATATATCACATCGTCACAATTACATATACAATAACTGAGTAGGGAAAACCCTACCTGAGATGGAATTCACGAAGCAAACGCAGCAAGTCGGAATCTTTCCTCTACAAAGTCACCTCCTATACAATTAAACATACAATTACAAACAATTCAACCATTACTCCCAAAAACCCCCAAATCTACCCAATTAGGGTTTAAACAAGATTACATAAATAACATAAAACTGGTACAAGAATCTTACCCTCGACACGACAAACACAGTGATATCAAACCCCCAAAAGATAATAACTCTAGCCCTTGATTTGAGAGTAAAAGGAGAAGTAGATCTACGTTGTTTAAGTTTCTTGTGAAAAGTTGTAAAGATTAAAAGTAAAACTGATGAAAAGATGCGTTGTTATTATAAAATAACCTCTCCCTTTTACTTTAAAATCAAACCGGGTAAAACCCGTAACTCGCTGCTACTCGATCGAGTAACTAACGTACTCGATCGAGTAACCCCTACTCGATCGAGTTGGCCCAACTCAGTCGAGTAACTAACGAGTAGAACACTGTCAGACTCTGATTCTTACTTACTCGATAGAGTACCCTCTACTCGACAGAGTACTCAAAGGTCATAAAACACGGTGTATTACAACCTCGGGTTTCACTTAAGTTGATTTTAAGACCCGGAGTATAAAAACACCTAAACTATAATACAACATAACACATCCTATTCTAAACACAAAGAGTAAAACTTAGAGAGAAAAGAGAGAAGAGAAGACCAAGAGGGAGAAGAGGCGATGGACGGGAGTAGGGCACGAATTTCCGAGACCTTTCTACCAGTTTTTCATCCTTTCGATCGTAGGTATAATTCTATGCTATCTTAATATACTTAGAGAGTCGTGCATCATCATTATCATCAATTAGGGTTAGGTTGATTAGAATAGTTACAACAATTTACAGATTTGTTAGATGGTGTTGTTCGATTGTTTTCTGTGTCTTAAATTCGTCGGTTGCGAAAAGTTTGTGAAGAGACTCATGTTTATTCCCAGTTTAGTTTCTGCATATAAAATTCGTAGCAATCTACCATACGATTTGTCCTGGGTGATTTATTTATGAACCTGTCGCCGAAAAGTCTGTGAATCTGATTGTGTTGTGGAAAATGTTTTGAAACCCTAACTTATATGTCGATTGAGTGTGAGGCCTTTTTCATATATCATATTTGAAGAGTCTAGATAACATTACGCATTTGAATTTCCCAAAAGTAATGTTTTAAACTCGTTTTATGAATCGATACTTTTTGTGCGACGGTTTCTGTCAGCTTTTGGAAATAGGTCTGGAAACCCTTCATAAGTTTGGAATTTGGAAAAATTACTTTAGATAAGAGTTGTAGAAAAGAGTAATGGGGTTCCAACACCTAATTTGACTTGCATCGATTGGATTTTTCTTGAATTAGTTATGCATTTACAATGAGTCTGTCCGGTTCCGGAAAATCAGTGATGAGTCATATTTGTATACACTTTTATGCCTCCCCTTAAGTTATTTTGAGATGATTTTCGTGATAATCATGTCATTTTACATGCTATTTTAATTAGAATGTCGATAATTCCGATTTTCGGTGTTAATGCAGGAATGTTGTATTTGTGGAGCAAAAAACTGGAATGGAGCACCGCAGAGATTGACATGACGTGACACACGTAGCATAGCATGCATATATAGGAAGGCGGAAGATGAGAAGTGATGAAGATTGCACGAGAAGGGATGAGAAGACAAAGAACTCGATCGAGTTTGCTATTACTCGATCGAGTATTGACACATGCTGAAACTCGATCGAGTTTACACTAATTTGAAGAGTTTCCGTTAATTCCTAAAATACGTTTTATTTGTATTATAAATACCAAATTCGGGTATTATTATTGGGTTACGCTTTTTATATATTTCAGACGCCTAAAACTCTTGAGTATTATTCATTAGCATTGTTTTTAGATCTAGAATTCATTCTACAACAATTTGTGAAGGTACTTTTCTTTCTTCATTAATTATTCAATCTATTTTTATTATTGCTTCCTTGTTCTTATTGCATGTTTCTAGTAGTTATGTCTCCTATCAATTTTATTGTTGTTAATTCTAGTAGTATGAGTAGCTAAATCCTTTATCTAGGGTAAAGGGGAGCTAGGTTGATTAGAAGAGGGGTTAATGATCTAATTGTTAGTAGCATCGCATGAATTATCGTTTGATTATTGTTCTTATTCTAATTATTTGATTTAGGCCTGAATTGATAATTAGTTTAGCGAATTAATGCTTTCACCGACCGGGTTAGAATTAATATAGGCTGCGATAATCAGATAGGTGAAGTTTAATAATAGCGATCGCATGCTAAACTGAGTCTAAAGGGCATAATTGAATTGACCAATCTTGTGACCTTAGGTAATTCGATCACCTTACAATTGATTAAAATACATCCCCGGATAATTGACCTAGTGAACCTGCTCCCTAGAACTTTTAATTATTATTGAATTATAGTTTATTTTGCGTTGCTGTTAGTTGTTAGAAATCAAACAAACAAAACCCCCAAAACTGTTACTTTTAGACAAGCTTTAATATTAGCAAATAGTTAATTACCGCCTCCTTGTGGATTCGATACCTGTCTTACCACTAGCTATTTAGTTAGTACTGAGTTAGGTTTACTTTGATTTAGGGGACGCAACTTTACCCTTATCAAATTTGGCGTCGTTGCCGGGGAGGTAACTATTGTCTGTTTGCTTTTATTTAATTTGTCTTTTGTCTTAGGGAACCCCAGTTCCTTGAGACTTTTCTCATATTTTTCTTGTTAGTTTCGTGTATGCCCTGGTCTACCAGGTTCGAGATTATTCCTTTTGATCCCGAGCCAGAGAAGACTTTTCGTTATAGACGGAACTTTCAGCGAGAAATAGGTCAAGTGGAAGACTTGAGTACACTTGACCCCGATTACGAGCACTTCAATTTCGCAGAAACCCCATCCTTTGAAGAGGGCAACCTTGTTTCTGACATAGATACTCCAATTCCCACAGTTACCAAGATGCCTACATTAGCAAGTCACTCTGAGCCTACCTTAGACTCCATCCCGAARGGWTTCAAGCTTCCTACCACCGATAAGGGTACTTTTGAAATCCGTCCATCTTACATCAACCTGGTGGAGCGGAATATGTTTGGAGGGGCACCTGGAGAAGATCCTRCAAAGCATATGGAGAAATTCACTDATYATTGTTGYTYHATCCCTTTGACTGCGGGAGTAACTCAAGATCAAGTCAAGCAGGTTCTTTTTCCTTTTCCCTGAGAGATGGTGCAGCTGAATGGTTAAGGGATTTAGACATGGAGGCTCTAGCTATAACTGACTAGAATTCGTTAGCTCTTGCTTTCTACAAGAGATACTTCCCACCACATAAGACTAACGCGCTGAGAGGCCAAATTACAAGCTTTAAACAAGGGCCTACTGAAGACTTGAATGAGGCGTGGGTGCGCTTCAAGAGATTGGTTCGATCGGTCCCCCATCATGGCTTTCTAAAGTGGTTCCTTTGCAACCATTTTTACAATGGGTTATATGATGATCATAGGGCTCTCCTTGATTCGTCTGCCAATAGGAGGTTCCAGAACAACACCAACGATGATAATGCCTGGAAATTGATTGATGAGATGGCTACTCACACTACTGAGTATGGTAATCCAAGAGGAACTACAAGAGGGGATAATGCTGTTGCAGCCCAGCTGGAAGCTTTAACTACCCAAATTGCATAATTACAAACATCTCAGTCCTTGGGTAATAAGCAGGTCATTCATGCTATGGTTCAGCAAGAAAAGCGATGTGGCCGTTGCGGTATTGATGGTCACAATGCCGTTGAGTGCATGATCACATTAGAGCAAGTTAATGCCTTTCAGTCTTATAGGCAAGGCAATATCCTTTCTCTAACTTCTATAATGAAAGGACCAAGGAACATCCTTATCTCCAGTGGTCGAGCCAGAATGTGCAAAACCCGCAACCACAGCAGCAACCCAATTCCAATTATGTGATCCCCCAGAACCGTGGTAACCAGCAGGGTGGTTACAATAGACAAAACCGGGCGAAACTCAATTTAATAATTCACGTCCACAACAATTTCAGCCATTGCAACCACCACCACAAGCTCAAAGTAATGATATGGCAGAAATGAATGCTACGTTAAAGCAAAGCTTGTTGATTCAGCAAAAACAAACAGCTCAAATTTCTGAGCTTATAGCCCATAACAAGATGTTGGACACGCAAGTTGCTCAATTGGCGGTCCAAAATCTTTCCAAGAAACCCGGGAATCTTCCTCCTCAAGGGAAACAAGCTCATAAGCAAGCTAATGCAATTCATTTTAGGAGAGATGCTACATATCAAGGGCCGGAGATGCCTAATGATGAAGATGTGATACCCTACATGCATCCTAAGGGATTGGGTAGTTTAGAGCTGAGCGATGACGAGAAAGAAGAAAGCACGATTGAAACACGGAGTAAGGAAAACGACGAAAAAGTTGCTGGGAAACAGGAAACTCGATCGAATAATCATAAACTTGATAGGTGTCGTACCCTATGCAAAGATAATGCCCTAAGTACAACAAGTAAATGTAGTATAAAGGGGTCGAATTCCACAGAGACGCTACGTAATTCTTAAGGTTAAAGGGTCGGAGATTCTTTTCTTTCTTTCAGTTACAAGAAGAATATTGGGTTGGAGGATTGATGATATAAACTATAAATAAAATGCAAATAAGATTGTAAACAGTAATATTAAAGAAATCTAGGGAAGTCGGTTCATCATGGAAATTAACATATGAATTGAATATGAATTAACGTCACAAATTATCATCTAAGCCAA
>VHZZ01012325.1:28824-42196 GCA_009801015.1 Silene noctiflora | reverse complement strand
CTTATGTAATTGTTTTTGCATGCATAAGATCCTTAAGTTTTTATGACTAAAACTTTAAACTAACATATGTGATATGTGAAACATGATTTCCAACAGTAACACCACCGTAACACAGCCAACGACCTCCAACAAGAACATTAGATATATGAATGCAAACCTGGACACAATATCGAATATGACATCTCATACAACATACCATCAACATACCATGGATATAACCATATGTCCAAGAATCTAGACTCTTAAGTTATCACAACCCATACCATGTGACAATGCATTTCCAAATCATATATGAAACTCATCATCAATCTCAATTATCATGGTGAATGCAAGACTACTCATATCATAGAAATCTAAGTGACAAATGTATACAAAACCCATATATAGTACCGAAACTGTGTAGGATTAACCTACCTTTTAGTAATGTCTAATAGCTACTCGAATCCGACACAATCCCATCTCATGAAACCGTCTCGTCCTATACAAGTCACATAACTATCACAATACATCCTACACTATTATAAAATACAAAACCCCTTATTATTACCCACTAATTACCCGTATTACTCACACTAATCACTAATTAATTATCCATAGCAAAACCCCCAAAAGTTTGGGTTCATGAGAAAAGGGAAGAAAGGTAGATCTCAACTTACAAGGTAAAAGGAAGGAAGGGTAAGATGAAAAATCCTCTAAAGCAAGCTTGAATTTCATGGAGAAGGTATTTGAGAGGTTTTAAAGAGAAGGGAGAGAGTTTAGAGAGATTGGGAAGAATATAGAAATAAATTAGGTTTAGGTATCGAAATTAAACTTTATCGGGTACTGCATAGTGTCACTCGGTCGAGTGACTTGGTCCACTCTGTCGAGTGCCACTCACTCGGTCGAGTATGGCTTTACTCGGCCGAGCGACACTTACTCGGTCCACTGCAGGCTTCACTCGGTCCACTGCAGACTCACTAGGTCTAGTCTAAGTCCTACTTGGTCTAGTGTAAGATTATACTTTACTCTCAGGTCGTTTCTCATCAAGTCTGGTTGCCCTCTCACGCATCCTAAGGTTCTCGTACGGATCCCAAAATATCCGGGTATTACAAACGGCGCCATTTTGATGGAAGGCTAAGTCGTCATGCCCTATCAAACAATATTTTTACTCAACAAACTGGCAAGTAGTAAGTAGAGGTCGGATACAAAGGCCGGGTTACCAAAACCGTTTATCAAATGCAAGTAGCTATGTCTTTGTGTCACAATTTGGGTTTGAGATGTAAACTAGAATACTACAACGAAAATGTAAACAAATGAAATAACAAAGCATGTAAGTAAAAGTAGAGATGTAAAAAATTGATTAATGGCACTAGGGTGTCATGGTTCAAAGGGGAATTAGGGTATGATCATATTAATGAGTCAAGCAAACAATTGCAGTTGTGTTGGGATCGAGTTCATTTATATCTTACAATCCCTAGAGAGACTTAGGCCTCGGAGTCGAGCTTATTTATACCTTACGACACCTAAAATTACTTTGTTCTCCCTATTCAACTATATGCATGGTCTAACAATCCTTGGGTTGATTTATGTCTTACAACTCTTGTTAAAAATATAAAGAATCTTGCTAGGTTGTCAATCAAGCATTTCATCAAATATAACATATGCATAAGTTGAAAACACAACATACAATCATTCATATGAACTCATTAAGCATAGATCTAACCCATAATTACTCCCCTAATCCCCCACTARCCCTAGMTRRAGGACTATTCACACATCATCATGGTAAACAAGTTATAAATGGTGTCAATCATCTTAACAAGCATAAACTTGATGATAGAATGAAGCAATTAACAAGAGATTAAGTAAATGATTAAGTAAAGAGTAAAAGGATTATACCAACTTAAGATGAACAACGAAATGAAAGAACAATAGAAGAAAACTTTGATTAATGATGAACAGTTGTCAATTCTTCAACCCAAAACCCAAGAATTCTCCAATTACAAACTAGATCTAAGATTACTTGAGCAATAAGGAAAGTATTAAGATGTAATTAAACTTATCTAAACTAATAGAGTCCCTAAGAGTGTATGATAATTCTCTAATTACACAAGCTATTTATATTAAGTACAAGTGGTAGGGTTAACTAAGGGCTTAAATGATGATTAAACCCCTTGAGGAAGTTTAAAGACTTGCTAGAGTCAGAGCAACTCATGGGAGTCCTTGCTTGAACGAAGATAACCCTGCTACTAAACTCGCACGAGCTCTGTGGAGCTCGCACGACTTGGGCTCGAGCTCGCTCAACTGAGCTGAGCTCGCACGAGCTAGGCTGAGTTTCCCTTGCTTCTTGGCTTGGCTGCCCCTTAGTTCGTGGGGGCTCCTTTGGACTCATGGGGGCTTCTTTATATTGCCCGAATACTTGTTCTACTTATTACGGCCTTTAGCCTTGGTCTCCTCTTCGTTGCTTGGTCGTTGGATGTGATCAATTTAGCTCCGAAATGCTCTGATAAATCAAGGTTGGCACTCTTCTCCTACCAAAAGCACTAAAACTTCATAGAATAGCAAATAGATGGCTAAAAATAAGAAACGACCCTAATACATACGTAAAAGCATGTAGAACAAGGCTAGTTAGAGGACTAAATGTGCGTAAATATGAGTCACATCAGCGTGTCTAACGGAAATTCGTCTGATAACTAAATTTTTTATGGATATTCTGTTAGAAATACGTTTTTTTTTTACAATTTGAACTGATAGAATTTTCTAACGGTTTTTCCGTCAGAAACCCGGGTTTCTGACGGTTATAGCCCATTTCTGACGAGAAAATCCGTCAATATCCCCCTATATTTTTTTTTGTAGTGAATATTCCATATTTTAGCTTTCTTGATGCCTAAATCCTCTTCTTCCTTGGGTAAGGTACCCTTATCCCAGGTCACCAAAGGGACCCTATGATATTCTTAGTTGTTATCCCATAAATAATTTCTAGAAATGACCTCAATTCTGCTAATGACACTCTTTGGTATGATAAACATGAAAGACAACTAATTATAGAGAGTGTTCAAGACATAATAATTGATTAAAGTTAACCAGCCTACATATGATAGCTTTTTTCTCCAAGGTTGCTAATCTTGTTAACCATCTTCTCAATCAAGACATTGCATTCCTTCTTAGTCAATCTACTAGTTTGAATGGTCATACCCTGGTCTATGAAGCCAGTAACCTGTTTGATGACATTTTTCAACTCCTCTACCATTCCATTGAAATAGACCTCTAATTTTGAGTTATTCATGCTAAGGTCAGAGGATTTTGAGAAGGAAGAGAAGGCTCTTATTAGTAGCATGACATATTATCATTCCCTTTAAAAACATTAACAAGTCATCTACAAACATACGATGATGTTTAAGTTATTGCCTTTACAGAAGATGGTATTGAAATGGCCATCTGTCAGTTACATATTTGATGATCCTAGTTAAATGTTTCATGCACATTGTAAAGATTAGGGGGGATAATTAATCCCCTGGTCTCAAGCCTCATTGCCCTTTGAAGTATCTAGAGCTTCTTTCATTTAAGGATAATGTGAAAGAGGTTGTTTTGACACACATTATGACTTTCTGAATGAATTGTTCAGGAAAATTAACTTCATTGACTAATTGCTCCACAAAGTCTCATTATATAGTATCATATGCCTTCTGTGTAACACCCCCATACACCAACTTACCTTACCAAGGACTACCCCAATGTACGAAGGTGCCACCATCTCAGTTTCCTGAGGTAGTACGCATCACAGTAACCAAATGAAACAAATTAAAATGTAATAACTTTAAGTAAAAGAGTTACAACACCAAAATAACAAGTCTCAAACAAAAAAGGGTGATAACAAAAGTAAAGTGGAAAAACATCTAATACTGCGGAGGCTAAACTACAACTGGTGACTCAGCCCGTCCAATCCCCGCAAGTTACATCAACGATTGTCACCTGCTAGTTAACTGCTCACCATCCCCGAATAGATCACCACAGTTTTGAAAACATAAGACGGGGTCAGCCAACTGTATAAATAAAATAACTACATCAACATTAAAACCATCATCAACCAAAGAAAACAATAACATCCATCCTACAAACTTCATAGTAACCAGCAACCGGCTACACACCAAGGTGTGTAGCCCTGCTAGATTACTCATCGCAACACGTAATCCACGCCGCAAGTGGGGACCGCAGCCTTACCACCTAAGCCCCGCTCATCGCAAAGAGTGAACTCAGATCATTAATGTGCACATCCCCCTTGTGACGGGAGCCACAAGGGGCGAACATGGGGTTGGAATCATCTCCCAAAAATGGTCTCACAACAAAGTACCAACAACCAACACAATAACCTTAACCATACAATAACCACAAAAGATCGTCACATAACATCTTATATCATTTACACGACCAACTGAGTAGGGAAACCCTACCTGAACAGCGATCCAAGGACTAAGAACATCAAGTAAACTAGTAGGCCTCTTCTACGAAATTCTCACCTAAGATAGCATCAACCAATCAATACGACGACATATAACACTAAAGAACCTAAAACCCCCAATTAAACCCAATTAGGGTTCGACCAAACTTAACAAAACAACATAAAACTATGATAGATGACTTACCCAAACGATTACGGATGTAAAGATGCGAAAACCCCCAAAAACGGAGAACTCTAGCATTGGAATGACGAAGATAAAAGAAGAAGCAGTAACGTCATTCTCTTTTTGTGAAAAGTGCTTTTAATAATGATTATGAAATGTTTTATGTCGATAACACGCTGTTTATATGCTTCTCGATTTATCTTATTCAAACCGCGGAAAAACCCGTAACGAACCGGACACTCAGTCGAGTATAAGACACTCGATCGAGTCAGACGCACTCAAGCTACACTCGATCGAGTTCCCACATACTCACTCGAGTTCACAACAACTAAAAGCCTGACAGAACTACCACACCACCGTCTGGTCGAGTACCCCGTACTCGGCCGAGTAGCCTAGGACCAGAATTCTGATGTATTACAGTCTTCCCTCCTTAAAACAAACTTCGTCCCCGAAGTTCAAACCCATACCTATAAATAAAGCCAACACTAACCAAAACCGAAAAATACCCCAAAACGTAATCAAGCCTTATCAAAACCATGATTAACCAACTCGAACCATACTAAAAAATGACCTAAGAATACATGCGATCATCTCCTACCCCCCTTCAGAGAACAAGGTTACCTCCCCGTAACCAAACATACCTGATCAAAAATATGCGGACATCGCTCCTTCATTGACTCTTCTACTTCCCATGTTGCTTCCTCGAAATTGTGATTGGTCCACAACACCTTTAGCAACACCGTCTCACCATTCCTAGTCTTGCGCACCTTCCGGTCTAAGATCTGTTTTGTTACTTCCACATAGGTCAAAGCCTCATCTAAATCAATGTTCTCAACCTCTAGCATATGAGATGGGTCACTCATATACCTCCAGAGTTGAGACACATGGAAAACATTATGCACTCGGTCTAAAGCTGGTGGCAACGCCAGTCGATAAGCCACCTCACCAATCTGATCCAAGATCTCATAGGGTCCTATGAACTTCTGGCTCAACTTGCCCCTCTTACGAAAAGGCATCACCCCATGCATCAGTGATACTTTTAAAAGAACCTTGTCACCCATCTGAAACTTGATATCCATGCGATGCAAATCGGCATAGCTCTTTTGCCAATCCTGAGCTGCTTTAATCTTCTGCCTGATCAACCGTACCTGCTCCATCATTTCCTGCACCATCTGTGGTCCTAAAACACATCTTCTGCGCTATCATCCCAACATATAGGACTCATACACCTCCTCCCATACAAAGCCTTTAAAGGTGTCATCCCAATAATGGTGTGACAACTATTATTTTATGAATACTCAATCAAATCCAGCCTATCCTCCCAACTACCACCGAACTCCATCACACAAGCCCTCAACATATCCTCCAAAGTTTTGATGGTCCTCTCAGTCTGCCCATCTGTCACAGGATGAAATATCGTACTCATCATTAAGGTAGTTCCTATCAACTCCTGCCAAAACCTGGATATAACCCGCGCATCCCGATCTGATACAATGTCTTTCGGTACCTCATGAAATATTACCACATTCTTCATGTACCCATTAGCAACTGCATTTTACTCCAAGTATCTTTCATAGGAATAAAATGAGCTGACTTTGTCAACCGGTCTACTATCACCCAAATCATATTATTACCGTGCTGAGTCCTCGGTAACCCCACATTAAAGTCCATAGATATAGACTCCCATTTCCACTCAGGTACCTCAAGAGACTGAATCTTACCTTGTGGTCTTCGTTGTTCCCTTTGACCCTTTGACAAGTAAAACATCTAGCCACGAACTCAGTTGTCTCCCTTTTCATCCCAGGCCACCAAAAAGTCTTCTTAAGATTTTTATAGAGCTTATAGCCTTCTGGATGTACTGAATATGGAGTGCAATGAGCCTCTGTCATGATCATCTTCCTCAGCTCCACATCATTAGGTACACACCATCTCCCATCAAACCGAGCAGTCCCATCTGCATGAACGGAAAACCTCAAATGTCCTTATTTCTACCCCATCTCTTCACTCTCGAATATTAGGATCATCGGCTTGCTTATTCTTGATCTGCTCATAAAGTTCAGGTTCAACTGTCAAATCCCTAAGAGCATCGCCTTTCTGAATCATATGGATCCCCATCTCATTCACCTCATTTTTCAGCCGCATTAGAGACAAGGCAGCGCATAAGGAATGCACACTCTTCCTACTTAGCGCGTTAGCAACCACGTTAGCCTTCCCTTGATGGTAGATAATCTCCATGTCATAGTCACCAATAAGCTCCATCCACCTCCTCTGACGCATATTCAGCTCCTTTTGCGTATAGATGTACTTCAAGCTCTTGTTGTCTGAATACACCTTAAAGGTTGCCCGATAAAGGTAGTGTCTCAAAATCTTCAAAGAAAATATAACTGCACCCAACTCCAAATTATGAGTAGGGTAGTTCTCCTCATAAGACTTCAATTGCCAAAAAGCATAGGCAATAACCTTCCCATACTACTTCAAAACACAACCCAAACCATTCTTTGAAGCATCTGTGTATACCTCAAAGTTCTCACTTCCTTCTAGCAAATCTAAGACAGGAGTTATAGTTTAAGGTTTGGAACACCGTCTCACAATTCTCATCCCAGTGAAACCTGTTCTCCTTCCTCATCAATGCTGTCATCGGCCTAGCAATCTTGGAGAAATCATTCACAAACCGACGATAATACCCCGCCAAGCCCAAGAAACTTCGAATCTTAGCCACATTCTTTGGTGCTTCCCAGTTTGACACCGTCTCAATCTTGTTAGGATCCATAGCTACCCCTTCCTTGGAAATCACATGGCTCAGAAAAGCCACCTTCTCTAACCAGAACTCACACTTGGATAGCTTAGCATATGACTGGTTGTCGCGCAAGGTTTGCAACACCAACCTCAAATGCTCTTCGTGCTCCTTCTTAGTCTTAGAATATACTAAGATATCATCGATAAACACCACCACGAACTAATCCAAGAACTGACTGAAAACCCTTTTTATCAAATCCATGAACACCGCTAGCGCATTAGTCAACTCAAACGGCATCACCACGTACTCGTAGTTACCATACCTCGATCATAAAGCTATCTTAGATATGTCCTCATACCGAATCCTCAGCTCATGCTACCCCTACCGTAGATCAATCTTAGAAAATAAACTTGCCCCACTGAGCTGATAAAAAGATCACCAATTCTCGGCAAAAGATACTTTTTCTTCACCGTGACATGATTCAACTCTCTTTAGTCGATGCACAACCTCAAGCTGCCATCTTTCTTCTTCACAAACAGAATTGAAGCACCCCTAGGCGATACACTAGGTCTAATGTATCCCTTATCGAGCAATTCATTCAACTGTTTCTTCAATTTCTCTAGCTCTTTAGGACCCATACGGTACGAGGCCTTAGATATGGGTCTCATCCCTGGCTTCAGCTCAACACTGAAATCGATATCCCTCTACGGAGGTAACCCTGGTATTTCATCTAGAAAGACATCCCCGAACTAACCCACCACTGGTATCTACAAACCGATGGCTCCTCTATCCTAATATCCTTCACACGGCAACGGATTATAGGATACCCCTTCCTCAAGTATGACTTCAAGGTCACATCTGCAATAATCTTGACTTTGGGTTTGACCACAAACCCACGGTAAGACACCCTAACTCCCTTAGGCTCTTTTAAATTGACCTTATTCTGATGACAGTCTATGGTAGCACTATACTTCCCCAACTAATCCATCCCGACTATGACCTCAAACCCATCCATGGGAAACTCAAACAAATCAACCGGAAAGTTGACTTGCCCAATAACCATAGACACCCCTCTATACAACCTCCCACAAGATACAAACTCTCCTAACGGTATAAATACATTATCCTTTACAGACTTATACTCCCCCAGACCCATAGACTTTGCATGACACTTAGACAAAAAAGAGTGTGTTGCTCCCGAATCAGACAGAACTAAAGAAGGAGTACAATTGATAAGGAAAGTACCAGTAACCACTTAAGCATTGTCCTCCACCGCCTGCTTATTCATCATAAATAGCTTGTCGCTGTTCTTCTAGCCTCCACCCTGCACCGTGTTGGCCGATGCAGTAGACTTGCCAGCTAAATTCTGATTTGCATTACCATTCCGCCGCTGATTGGTCCTTACATTGTTGCAGTTGAAGTTGTTGTTGTTGTTGCCTTGACCACCCTGGCTATGTCATGACCCAGCTGGTCGGCTGTTAGCCATACTTTTCCCTAGACCCTTAGAATAACCTCCCCTCTACTTCCCCTGGAAGCCATTCCCACCGAAGCTAGTGCACTCATATCTCTTGTGGCCAGAACCTCCATAGTTGAAACACTGTAACCTGGAATTTCCACTGTAGCTCCTACCACCACGACCCCTATAAGACGATCCTCCACTGAAACGAAATCAACTAGAGGAAGCCCTCCCCTGGTTGAAATTCCCACGTTTGAACTTCGAAGTCCCAGTGCCCTCACTATCCGCCTTCCTCTTCTCACTTCCCTTCTCCTTGGATTCCCTAGACATGTCAGCCAACCTTTCCAAATTACTAGCTCTCTCATAAACCTCCTTTAAGTATGCAGGATCCCATAAGGCAGCCTTTCCAAGAACTTCAACGACAACCCCTTCTCGAAGCGAAGAGCTACGCTCAATTAATTCAACTCCGTGTCATCCATATAGTGTGTTAGCTCTTTGAACCTGTGGTAGTACTCCGCCACAGTCATGTCTTCAGTCATGCGGAACGAATCGAACTCCACCGTCAACTTGTTACAAATGTACTCGGGAACAAACTGATGCCTCATCGGCTTCTTAAACTCAGCCCATGGAATAGACAGTTCCCCCAAGTCCTTGTAGAACACCCGAGCACTTTCCCTCTCACGACTCCATCATACCCCAGCTTCGTCCCCTAGGTAGAACGCAAATTATTCTACCATCATATCCTCCGAACAGTTAAGCACCTCCAGAATACTCTCCATCTACCTATGCCAATTGTCAAGCAGATTTGGCGCTCCTATGCTCTCATAGGTAATAGGGTTAAAGCGCGAGATGGTGGTGCTCATCTTGGTAACATCCATGACCACCTCCTTCGCCTTCCCCACGTTCTTAAGGGACTCAGTAAGAGCCTCCTGATGCTCATTATATGAGCAATATACTCAATGCTCATCTCTGAAACCCTCATGTACGCATCTGATCTCTTTGGCGGCATTCTTTGAGCTATAAAAGGTGAACATACGTAAGCACATTGCCTACGGCCCAAAGCAGACATAAAACCGCCCAAAAAGGGTACTCGGTCGAGTATTAGAAGACACTCGGTCGAGTACAAGCCACTCGGTCGAGTCTCATATGTACTCGGTCGAGTGCAACCACTCTAGAAACTTATCAGAAACTGCAAGAAAACGTACTCGGTCGAGTACACTATGTACTCGGTCGAGTACTCACCACTCGATCGAGTGCTCCATACACTCGGTCGATTCAAAAAATTCTATGAACTTCTATCCCAAAATCCAAATTACCCACTCGGTCGAGTGTCAGGGGCTCGGTCGAGTAGCCCATACTCGGTCAACTTCCCCCTACTCGCAAAGTTCGAACTAACCTCATGCTTAAACATACATATATCGTATCACATATCCTAGCCACATGTTACTAACTTAAAACAATAGATTCCACAACCTATGCTCATACATTCCAACAAATTGATCAAATACTCCAAACAACTTCCATTCAACTCACATCATACCTCATCCAACATGCGTATACGACATATAAACATACAACGATCCCTTGACACCCCGTAGTGACCGGTTTAAAGTTGTAAAGGAAAAGTGCGGCTTTAGGACGTCTCCTAAGCCTTTGTGGTAGCTCTAAACAACTCCTACCTAGGTTCATTTTATTTAGACACCCTATGTTCATTTTGTTCATTAGTTATAGGTTCCAAAATCGTCACTCTGATACCACTTTGTAACACCCCATACACCAAGGTACCTTAACAAGGACTACCCAAATGTACGAAGGTGCCACCATCTCGGTTTCCCGAGGTAGTACGCATCACAGTAACCAAAATAAAACAAATTAAAATGTAATAACTTTAAGTAAAAAGTTACAACTCCAAAATTACAAGTCTCAAACCAAAAAGGGTGATACCAAAAGTAAAGTTGCAAAACATCTAATACTGTGGAAGCTAAACTATAACTGGTGACTCAGCCCGTCCAATCCCTGCAAGCTACATCAACAATCGTCACCTGCTAGCCAACTGCTCACCATCCCTGAATGGATCACCACATTTTTGAAAACATAAGACGGGGTTAGCCAACTATATGTATAAATAACATAACTACATCAACATTAAAACCATGATCAACCAAAGAAAACTATAACATCCATCCTACAAACTCCATAGTAACCAGTAACCGACTACACACCTACACACCAAGGTGTGTAGCCCTGCAAGATTACCCATCGCAACAGGTAATTCACGCCGACAGTGGGGACCACAGCCTTACCACCTAAACCCCACTCATCACAACGAATGAACCCAGATCATTAATGTGCACATCCCCCTTATGATGGGAGCCATAAGGGGCAAACATGGGGTTGGAATCATCTCCCAAAAATGGTCTCACAACAAAGTACCATCAACCAACACAATAACCTCAACCATACAATAACCACAAAAGATCGGCACATAACATCTTATATCATTTACACGACCAATTGAGTAGGGAAACCCTACCTGGACAGCGATCCAAGCACTAAGCACAACAAGTAGACTAGTAGGCCTCTTCTACAAAATCCTTACCTAAGATAGCATCAACCAATCAATACGACGACATATAACACTAAACACCCTAAAACCCCCAATTAAACCCAATTAGGGTTCGACCAAACTTAACAAAATAACATAAAACTATGATAGATGACTTACCCAAACGATTACGGAGAACTCTAGCCTTGGAATGATGAAGATAAAAGAAGAAGCAGTAACGTCTTTCTCTTTTTGTGAAAAGTGATTTTAAGAATGATTATGAAATGTTTTAAGTCAATAACACGCTGTTTATATGCTTCTCGATTTATCTTAATCAAACCGCGGAAAAACCCGTAACGAACCGGACAATCAGTCAAGTATAAGACACTCGACCGAGTCAGACGCACTCGATCGAGTTCCCACATACTCGCTCCAGTTCACAACAACTAGAAGCCTGACAGAACTACCACACCACCTACTCGGTTGAGTACCCCGTACTCGGCCGAGTAGCCTAGGACCATAATTCTGATGTATTACATTCTATAGGTCAATTTCGAATAGGCATTGATAAGTAGCATTTTAGCCGCATTTTTACTCCGCATTTATTCCTTATTCCGACTCGATTTTGCGTGCTTAATTGTATAAAAGCTCATTACATTCACTAATTTATAATAATTAGTCGTATTTATTANATTATTATTATTATTATTATTATTATTATTATTATTATTATTATTATTATTATTATTATTATTATTATTATTATTATTATATTATTATTATTAATTTAATTTAATCAATTAATTTAATAATTATTATTATTATTTTTATTATAATAATAATATTAATAATAATAATAATAATAATAATAATAATAATAATAATAATAATAATAATAATAATAATAATAATAATAATAGTAATATTATAAAATTTATCGATTTCACATTTTAAGCTATTTCAATAATTAATTAGACTAATTATGATTTTAAAGCTTATTTTTATAAAATATAAAATTTATGGTATAATATTAATATTAGTAATATTATGGTCCTTCTCGAGTGTATAGTAGCATTGAGACGTAATTTAAGCTAAAACCGACTCAAATTGATCATTTATGGGCCTAAGTCGCTTATTGGGCATATTTCCTCCTACACTCCTTCATAAACTCTTATTTCTTCACCTTTCACCTTCATTTTCTCAGCAAACATAAACCCCTCAATCACCATTGTTGCCCTCCTTCCAAAACTTCACAAAAATCCTCATAACTACTTCGTTTCTAGCCCGGTTCGAGTGTCGTTTGCGTCGTTCTTCTCCTCTCATCGTCCCTCATCTTTCTAAGTAAGAAAATACTCGTCTCGAAGATGTCCTAAATTCTGTCCCGTCCTATTAAGCTTCGAAATTCTTAGCTAACCCGTTCCTTCGTTGTTTAGGTGAGAATCTTGACGACCCGGAGTCGGATACTTACCTTGTTGAAGACTCTTGCGAGGATTGAAGACGCTTTCGAGGTAACGGTGAAGGGTTACTCGACTTTACATCATTTATATGTTTACACATGTGTGTTTGTAGCAYTAGGATGTTAAAGTTGATAAAGTTTCATGCTTTATAATGTTTCAAGCTTATTTATGGTTTCATATGTCAAACTCTTGTGAATTATGGATGGTTAGATGTATTGATGGTTGGATTGTGTTAAAGATGACATTTTTAACATGTTTGATGTTATTTCTATCAAGAATTCATGAAAAATGAGTAAATGTAAACAAKTGGTTGATAAATTGGTCATATGTTCGATGGATGTTGTTTACATGCTGGGTTACGTGTTTTCCGTCTGAAAGGAAAATGTAAATTTGGTGTTGGAAATCATGTTGTATATTAAGTTGCTAAATTTCGTCAACAAGCATCCCCAACAGGTGGACCATTTGCCGGTCTGCCAGACGGCTGGGAACATTCTGTTTCAAAAATATTCAATTTATTGGTTGGGTGTATCCCAGCCGGTGGACCGGGTGCCGGTCCAGTGGCCGGTTGGGAGTGGT